>SKCR01028018.1:0-43677 GCA_019454045.1 Zanthoxylum bungeanum
TTATTTATTTCGCAGATAAAAATAATATTGGGACTTAATGGAATCAACTCGGGGCTAAAACGATGAATTCTGGAGAAAAAATATCAAAAACGTAATTTTACTATACGTGTCACGAAGTGTAGTCTTAAATTTTAGTTTTGCCCATGTTTCGTGTATTGGCCATAAAGTTTTCATCCGATATCCGATTGAGCTGATTCAAGTTGCAGATTAAAGAAGACTCGAAGATCTACAACTTTGAAAGTCAAAATAATTTCAAATTATGAAGTTATCATGGCCGAAATTGATGAACACTCCAGTGTATTTTGTGTAACTACTATAGTCATTTTCAAAATATAAAATAAAATTAATAAAATAAAAAAATAAAAATTGTCAAACTTCCACCAAACATGCTTGCATGTTTGGTTCCATGTTTGGTGGAGCAATTGGTGGAGCAATCGGTGGAGAAATTGGTGGAATCCTTTAGGTTTTTTCTATAAATACCAAGCCATTTCATTTGTAATTCTCATGCTTTCCTTAGGTTTTTGTAAGGAATTTAAGTATTGCATCTTGTTTGTATTTATTTTCAGTATTTAATTTAAGCATTTTTATTTTCAGTAATAGTAGTAGTTCTTCTTCTTCTTCTTCTCTTTTATTTTATGTTTAGTAGTTAGATTTCCTATCGGGGGAAAGGTGAAACTTTTATTATTTTAATTTAGATTAATCTCCCTTAATTATAATATGAAAATTGTAAGTCAAATTAAAAGAATTACCGCCTTAATGACTGGTTTTATTTATTTGACATAAACTAACACCGCCTATAATCGGATAACTATGACCTTGTCAAATTATCCTGATAGCTGCAGCATAAAAGAGCACCAGTTTCGTATCCTACGTGACATCATCTATATATGTCTGAAGTGATACTTCCATCTTGACATCACACCCAATACACTACGATTCCCAATATATCCAGAAGAGGCTTACACAGAACCTGTTAAAGCCGTGGACAAAACCAAAATATACCGATTGTCGCAAGTACTAGTGGTGCAAGTCTCAGGTTAAGACCAAATACACCTACCCTGAAGCGGTCTCCCATAGACACATAGACATGCTACCAATGGGATTCCGCGGGGTCTATCCAGAGAGAAGCTGTTTTCCGTTCAATCGGTAAAACACAACCTCCTACCGCACTTGCATAACTATCCAATACTTAAATATATGAGAACTATAACCATTATGCCCTCACAACGTGCACAAGTGCAATACTAGTCTATTCCGCATTATCGATATCCAGTCTCGATAATACTACGATTAGGGATATTTAATGATTAAACATTTATGGATTGATACTGTCTCATATCATTCTCAATCCGGAACTAATCATAGCGACTTTCATCATTCACATATTTAAGTAATCCAATTACGGAACGATAAAAGGCAATTTCCTTTGCTACATAGTTAATTTGTACAACAATACCATGATCTGTACAAATAGTGATGCTATGGGTCATAATTGTCCAACATAGTTATTATAAGAGATTTATATCAATCAAGTTTCAAATAAGAATTACAAAGGTATGGTTTTTCAGAAAAGTTTTCCTGATTCGAGCTTTATAGTTTAAGATAAATGATTATAATGCTGCTTGAGAATATATGTTGGTATATATGTATGCATATGAGACTTATGACTTACAATGAATATGTGTTATATACTTTGATCATGTTATACATGTGTTATAGAATTATGACGTATGAGTTCAGAAATCAGTTAAGCAACATATGAGGCACGTATAAGATTTTATTTTCGTATATGTATTATTGAGCATTATGAAACTCAGGCATGTATGTATGATTAATAACATAAATGTGGTGAATAGTAGCAAGTTGAGTAATCTAGTTCTAGACTGTATATGAGTAATAAAAGAATGAGATGAGAAATAGTATTGTAAAAGCCGATTCGATGATATTTCAAACATCTGAGTATAGATGAGTTAAGAAAAATTCAAATAGTATGCTTTGATTAACATATTAAGCTATATAACCTCACATGATTGACTGATGAACATGTACAGATGTAATGCTAAAAGTATATGCATGGTAACGTGATGTATATGAGAGTTTAGACAGTTTGAGATTTAATGATGGAAATGTGATTGCATGATTACAGTAAAAGATAAGTTAAGAAAATTAATGGAACAAAAATATAAGTTATTGCTTGTTTGTGCTGTAGATATGAGCATGGTTATTTACTGAGTCTTATGACTCACACCACAACAGTTTTTTAGTTTTACAGGTCAGTAGCAGTCATACTAAACCAGCGGGATTTCAATGAAAACTTTAAAGACAGTGGATCGCCCCAATTGCAGTCAAGAGAATCATTGAGTCGTGGGTCGAGTTATGGGTCCTCACAACTCATTGTATTGTAATTGTACTTGTAATGCATGTGTAATAGTATAGTTCTATTTTGAGTTTTGGCCGGAGGCCAAGTGATTTACATTTTGTTCATTGAGTTCAGGCCTGAGGCCTAGTTGATGCTTGCATATGTTTTGAGTTGCGTAACAGGTTGTCTCATGATGTTCTGCATACATTATGATGAAATTTCATTAGAATCAGAGGTTTATGGAGATAGGTTTTCCTGTCTCCTACCGGTAACATCCTGGCCTAGGCGGGATGTTACATTTAATGGACTCTTGACGTAAATGAAGGGGTGCGGTTCGTTCAATTAATTCCTACCTCTCTATCCATCTCTTAGATGTTTGGATTTTCCAAAACTCCATGGACATGCAGAAGAGAAATGCTATCCCCACTCGGGCCAAGACATAACTTTTACTTGTTCAAATAACAATAAAGGTCAAGCAGGGTCAGGAACAATGAATCTTTTTATGATAAACAGATCCATTTTGCAAGTTCGTTATTACAGATAGTTCCTACAAAGGATCGGACTAATGACTTAACAATACTTGAATTCTCGATGTAGATGCTACAGAGTTGGTTCTCATCCTTCAGAGACTACGAGTGTAATAAGAGCATCAGTTGACAAAAGGATCACCCTAAGATGATCATCTCATGGCTATTAAGAATGAATTAAATCAGATGGTTCTATTTCTCAATCTTTCTGACTTGCTTCTACGGAACCAAGTTCGAAAAGATTGAGAAAAATCATTCATTCACAACCACTGATGAAGGTAAAGGGATTGTCGGTGGCATTGTCATAACCTTTAGTGCCGACATAATATTCGACGCTATATGGCACATTTTTAGCGTCGAATTTCTTTTATTCGACTGTAAAAATTGTAATTTTAGCGTCAAAAAATTTTTCCACGCCAAAGGTAATGGAGTGTTGGTGGAATTATCGAAAACATTTAGCGTCATATATCAAATACGACGCTAAAAGTTTACCCTTTTAAGTCGAAAAATTATTTCGACGCTAAAAGTGTACTATTTTATGTCAGTGTCGAATATAATTTCGATGTTAAAGGTTTGGACGCTAAAGGTCCATTTACTTGTAGCGCCTTAATCATCCATGCTTTGCAAGTATTATTATACTGTGAGAAAAAAGTTATGAATTTTGGATATATGTATGTATATATAAACTATTATTTAAAAAAAATATATATTTTTTTATAAAAAAAATTAGTAAAAGAGGAAAATAAAAGTGAGTAGCATACGTGCATGGATAATATAAGTTTGCAAGCAATATGCATGCAGAAGCTTTAAAATAAGCCATAAGCTTTTGCATGAATATCATTGTGAACAATAAACCATTAGAGTGAGGAACCATTATATGCATTTATACTTTAATAAATCCGAATAGTCACATGTTTTTACTTGAAATTTTAGGATTTACTAATTATTAATTAAGTTAGAAAAAAATAATATAATGTAATTATAAATTTGATTATTATAAAATTAAATTAATTAAAATATTTTCAGTTATCACATATCAACACAAAAATTTAAGTGATCAAGTTGATGTTAGTATCATGAAAAATAATAATTTTTGTATTTTGGTTGCTTATTATACTTTGAATTGAGATTGAAGTGTCACACTAAGATTGAATGCCCAAGATTTTCTATTGAGAAAGTGATTAAGGAAATTCTGTCACCAAGGCGATAAGAGTCTAATAGGACAGTGATTTTAGTTGTTACGCCAGACCTCCCTCGTCCTATGAGAATTTTCCTTTTCCCACCTATCATAAGGAATTTTATCCACAAATTCAAGGACTTATATTATTGGAACTACTGTCCAAAATAATTACAAGTGAATTCTTAGTGTAACACATAAATCAGATCACAAAATTGATCCTTGCATATTTATCTTGTGTAGACTTATTGGTAATTATTATTTTACTATTATACATGGTTAGTGGAAATATCACAGTACCGGTCGGTCATGAAGAGAAATCAGATAATTTTGGTGGAGCAAACTTCAAAAGGTGGCAAAGCAAAATACTATTCTACCTGACAACACTGCAGTTAGCTAAATATCTCAAAGAAGCTCCCTCGGGTCTTATGGAGGGAGAAACGAAAACAACCAAACAACTGTGGTTTGAGACATGGTCCCAATGTGACTTCTTATGTAAGAACTACATCTTGGGAGGACTTGACAATACCCTATTGTAACATCCCAGATATTCAGGAATGTTCTAGAAGTTTTTCGGAACGATGTTTTAGTCTTGGATCGTGATATTAATGAAAAATAAGAGTTAGAGCGATGTAATATGAGTTGGAATAATTGATTATGAATTTTAGTCGTGTTGGAAAATATGTGGGATCGAAAGTCAGTTACGTGATTTTTATTATACGAGTGAAGTTTACGATTTCGACCACAAAATTAGCAAACCAACTCCGATTGAGTTGGTTCTTAGACTATCAGACTTGTTTTTCCGAGACGAACAACTTTCGTGTTGAACACTTTTCGAAAATCGCATCAGAAGGGCTTCGAAAGAGGTGATTTCCGAAAATACCCTCCATAGTGGGGGCATTTTGGTCAATTCCGAAAATTAGATATTTTGTTTCATTACTAGATTATTATTATAATCAGTAATTACAGCAAAAAAAAAAAAAAAAAAGGGAAAATACACAAAACAGAGAGCAAAAAAACGCATGGAGAGAGAAAGGGAAATGGGTTCGCGCCGGCGGCCTCCGGCCACCAGATCGCCGGCGGACCACCAGCGCCTGGTGCGTCCGGCCATGGCGCAGCTGCTGGTGGCCGGCGCCGGCATTCAGGACCGCTGGAATCGGCGCTGGAGAGGGTTAAAGGTCGCGCAAATGGGTGTGTCGATCCCGGCTCGTCAGGTTGTTTCACGAGCCGTGCCACCCTCCAAATCGAAGCTCTCGGAGAGTACTACAAGTATGTGGAGACGGATTCACCAAACAGCGGCCGAAATTACGCGAAACGAGGAAGAAAGTCGCGGATGAATAGTTGACCCATGTGAACAGTAACTCCGATCGGAATTTCGATCGCACCAGCGCGTTCGTATGGCCGAGGGGAGTCTGAATATGGCCTCGGAATTTCGGTACGACTCTCCGTTTAGAATTCGTCATTTTAAAGTTTACAGTTTTATATTCAGATGTTTCCAGTAGTTCAGTAGCGTAGCGAATTGTCATGAAACGAATTAGATATGTTTTAATATGTTAAAACGATAAATGTGGTAGAATCCGAGGAGTAGCGGATTAGATTTGATCGATCCGGTAGAATTAGCGAGTTTCCGGTAAAACGGAGTTTCTCGCGCGACTGAGCGTGGTTGATCGTAATCAAGGATATAGTATTAGAATGATATTGCGAGGGTGATTAGGTAATTCTGGATTAGTTCGGTGGGTTCGAGACCCTTCCGCAGTGTTTGCGGAAATTTTTCCGCAAGTTTTGCCGCACACACGTAAAACGAGTATATGACCTAGTTTAGAATAGCATGTAAGCATGTACTAGAGTAATGAAGTTTAGACCGTAGTATCGGAGATGATTCGGGTGTTCCGAGGAAACCCGTAGTTGTTATAGATAAGTTGAAAGTTCCGCAAATAGCGGTATTAACCTTGCGTTATTACTTGTTTGACAGATCGGACCCGGATCGCTGGCATTTGCTTAGCCAGGTAAGTAACTCATTCTTTGAATACTTAAGAAAATTAGCGTTGTTCAAAATCAGTAATATAACAAAGTTGTATATATTTATAAGTATGAAACCTGGATACATATAAAGAGGCACGTAGAAGGAAGAAGTAAGTGTATCGATATACTCATGTACATGTGAACAAGCGGCTACAAGTATATTTATATATATATATATAAAAGTAAAGACAAGTATGAGTACATTGAAATAAAGAGACACATATCTGAAGGGGTTTTATTAGGGGGTGAATCCGGTAACGCAGCGGAAGCGTCGAAAATCGTATTTTCTGATTTCAAAAATTTTTCTCGGATAAATTAAATAAACATATTTATTTAACATTCCAATAATCAAATTATGAAAATAAAATTCAAATGAATCAAATTCAAGTGAATTTACCAAATTGCCCCAACATGGTAATTTGTCCATTTTAGTCCGAAATTGATCTAATCAATTTTGAATGATTCTAAATCATTTCTAAGATGAACTTAGCATGCTTGAATCATCAAAACACCAAAAGAACCAAAATCCCCTAAAATCTAATTCTTGGCCGAGAGCACCAAATGGGGGGGCATTAGTGCATTTTGTCATTTCATGCTTCAAAACACATCAAGATGTAATCCAATCAACATGAAACTTTATATGCATCATATACACATCCAAATGCATAACATAAATGAAAAGCCCCAAATTTGGAATTGGTTATAAACCATAATTTCTCAATTTCAACAAATTGGACAAATTAGACTAAATACACCAAATCAATTACTTCAATCATCTTTCTTACATCCAATCCAAGTCTCAACACAATGAAACAACTCAAGATCAAATCTAGGTCATCTTAGAGTGGATCAACAACTCTAGATTAGCAACATGGTTTCATAAACCTTAAAAGAATGTTTATTACTACAATGGTTAAACACTTCCTTCATTACACATGCTCAACACTTTCATTAAAGTTTCCATCATCAAAAACACAAGAAATAAAGAAAATAATAACTTAAGAACATCACAAGATGTTGCCTAGATCCTAAGGAACAAATTCATTTCTAATAGTAAGTTTGAAAAACTTACAAAATCCAAGCTTTTCTTTGAGTTTTTCCTTTTCTCCTTCACTTACTTTCTTTGTTTTCTTTAATGGTGTTTCTTGTAAAGTGTATTAGATTGTGAAAATGAAATGAAATGAAAACAATTTATATTAGGGCAAAATTATGCCTTGGCCGAATTTGGCTAAGCCAAATGCAAAAATATAAATTTCAATTTCATTTGCAATTTCATTAAATCAACTTGCATAAATATCTAATAACACTTTAATGATATTTATATAAAGTCAACAAAGGCAACTTTAATCATTACAAAACAAATATCTAAATATAAGATATTTATATTTTAATTATATTAATCATTTAACAATTAAATAATTAATTAATTAATTAAATACAAATATCTCAAATATATGTATTATATTTACATTAAATATTAAATACATATATTCATTTATGATATATGTCAAATATCTCAATTTGACATTTAATTAATGTGTATTTAAAATAATCAAGTATTAAATGTAAATACACAACAATTAAAGAAATGACTATCGGGTCCCTACACATGTATTTTGCGTTTAACCTTTAAACGACTTTATAAACAATCAATATTGTTTATTAATGTTGCTCTAGTGCTCTACGAGTTTATTTCATTATTGAGACTCTCTAGATTCAGGCGTATCCGTCACGAAATCAAATTTCGTGTCCATAATTTATCCACCCATAAATTATGACGATCACAGATAAACTGGCTGAATCATACAGGTCGAGGTCATGGCAAATGTTTAATTCCTCCGTCACAAGTATCCGAATTTATCCCAGAGATATAGATGTAAACGTCAAATCTCTATGGGGATTATCCAGTCGACTATTCTATTAGTAATCTCACAAGAATATTTAGAACTAGCTTCTAAACTTTACCACGGGCCCATGGTTTTATCTGATTGCTAATTGTATGGACTACCTATACTCTGTTACACAGAACTGACGGATCCTATCTTGACACTCAAAGGACACACTGAGGATCTATATACACCCAACGAACAGGCGGAGGTCTGATCTAAATAGATCGGTGACGTGACTGCCATCTAAGTGTAGAAGATGTCTCAAGTGCCCACAATGGCTTCTCAAGTCTAAGAATCACAAGTGCTACTCAACCTAAGAAGATTCTTATTGACGTTGGTGTACCATCCATTAAGAATCTTCGGTGTGTCGTTCAGTGTTTATCCGTTATAAACACCTACAGGTCTATACCAGTCTCCAAGACTTATGGTTCATTGAGAAACCATTGGAATCATATATTCCAGTATACGACTTGTATCGGTCTCAACGGGTTTACTATACTGACCAAGCAGTGTAAACCTTGACCAGAAATGTCTGAGAATGACAACATCATGATACTTGTCAATGTCCGTTGCGACGCTTTTACAACTGTATCATGACTAATCATTCTAGGGTCATTATGTCTTTACCATATTATAAAATTCATTATATTAAAGAACCTGCATATATTATTCATAATAATATTGTTTTACAGAAGTATTTAAAAGGAAATACAACCGGGAATTGGCGCTGTGAGCACCAACCCCAACAATATCTAGATATAAACCAGTATATGTATTTATATAGATGGATAAAGCATATGGATGATGTTATGGTTATGAATACATGTATATATTGAGACTTGGTTTGGGGGTTGTAGAAAAGCTACACCCTAGGGAATGAGATTAAAGTTATAAATGAGATAAATCATATATGTGTTAATGTAAACAAAGCATATTGATAATAGTATGAATACATGGATTATAAGATCATTAGAGATGAAAGCATGTAAGATTAGAATTCGCACATTATAAATCTGTGAGTATGCTTGAATGTGTTTATGTGCATATATGCCATTACGAGAAAACATCTGCATGTGTGTGTGGGTGTGTTAAAGTTTTCAGTCGTTGAGCAAAAGATAATAATGTTTTCAAAGATTTCAAATGTTTCCAAGAGAAGCTTCAATTGTTTTGAAAGACAAATATTTTTCAGAAAAAGTTTCCTTTCAGTTTTGAGATACAATATATGTTTTACGGTTTCATGATATGGATTATGATTTTATGGTTTTCGGGGCATGAGGTAAAACCTCACCCCAGTATGTAACTTGAGACACAGAGACGAAATTGACGGACAGAGACATGTGCACATGTAGAGGACTAGGGGGACGGCGATACGTAACGCCCCTAGATCCTAGTTTATGAGACAGGATGGCGGCATAGGATCGTGTACCTGATCTCCAGTTTGAACTTGGGTGGTAGCATAGATCCGCACCCCTAGTTCCAATTTGTGGCTTGGGGGACGGCGATACGTAACGCCCCAAGACCACCAGTTTTGAGACAGTAGTGGCATGCTTTGGGGGACGACGATACGTAACGCCCCAAGGTCATGGATTTGCATTACTGGCTCCAGTTAGGCGTATGGGGGACGGCGATACGTAACGCCCTCATACGTCCAGATTTTCAGACAGAGATACAGTTTTCAGAAAGAGCCTTTGTGAAAAGAAAGTTTTCAGAAATATCGTTTTACGAGTGATTCAGAGTTTTAAAGCAGAAACTAGTTTTCAAGTAAAACCTCCAGAAAAGAGTTTTCAAAAAGAAACTTTCAGATAAAAGTTCAGAAAGAGTTTTCCGAAAACAGCATTTCAGAAAAGATTTCAAGAAGTATCTTATGAAAGCATTGCATGATAAATAGAATATAGTTTACAAGTTACGTATTTAAATCATATGTTTTAGTTATCATTTTAAAGCATTTAGTTGACATGAATATTTGTAACATGACTGCATCAGCATGTACATATGGTTAATCTTGTGTATAGCACGTTCATATAGAAGTATCACGTTGTAAATACGAGTGCATGGTAGCATGACCTTATTTGAATGAATATGTATTAATGATGATTGCATAGATGGTTAACAGAAATAAGATGTTAGTTATCCGATTTGATGATATTTCAAGATAATGGAAAAGAGAGTTATTATAAATACTTGAACCTGATTAGTAACAATTATAACGAATATGCAGAATTTTAGTGTTATGCACTAGTAATATGATGGTACTTCTTGTGTTGGTGATATGAGAATATATGTATATATATACATATTTATCATAGAAGTTTGATAGTGTAAATAGTAAACAGAAGTTGGCAGGTGTTGATCAGTTAAGGTGTAGTACATGTGCAGGTTTGTGAAATGAATAAGGAATAGACATTAAGTTAAAATTTTATAATCTTTTACATGACTACTTACTGAGTCATTATGACTCACACCACAACAGTTTGTAGTTTTGCAGGTCAGTAGCTATCAAATTGAACCAGCAGATGTTCGGTGAAGACTTTGAAGACGGTGGATCGCCCCAATTGCAGTCAAGGGAGTCCTGGGTCGAGTTATGGGTCCTCACGGCCCTTTGTATGGTTTTTGTATTTGCATCTCATTTGTATAAGTCATGTAATGGTATAGTTTCATTTTGAGTTCTAGCCGGAGGCCAGGTGGTTTATATTTTATTCATTGAGTCCAGGCCTGAGGCCTTGTTGATGTTTGCATTGATGTTGAGTTACCGGCCTGAGGCTGAGATTGTAATGTTCTTGTTGTATATGGATGCTGGCTACAGGCCAGGTTGCATGATGTTACGAATACATCATGCCGAAATTTCGTTAGATTCAGAGGCTTATGGAGATGGATTTAGCCTGTCTCCTGCCGGTAGCATCCTGGCCTAGGCGGGATGTTACAAAGTTGGTATCAGAGCATGGTTTAAGAGTCAGAGTCAGTTGCATGGTTTAGAAGTTAGTGACTGCAATTGTGGGGATCCAGCTGTCGGAGATTGTCTTCAGTTTGGTAAAGACCATATATGTCTTTGTATGTATCTTTTATGATTGTTTGATATGATTTGATTCTTTTACTCAGTGCCTTTTTGCTTGAATATGAGTGCATGGGTGGCTCATTGATGTGTATAGATTAGTTATCTTTGTATGAGAGGAGAATAGAACGAGTTAGTACTTTCACGCCCCTTTTAGATCATAGAATTAGTAAGTATGAGGTAGTATCAGTATAGGGACCTTGTGAGGCCAGAGGCTTTGAGATTAGAACCAGAATAGTACAGCTAAAGATAAGAACCAGATTAATATAGACAGAGTTGAGAATCAGACCAGAATAGCTAGTTTAAAGAAGTAGATGAGTTCTTATGGATTCTAGTTTATAGATAGTGGCTAGTTTACAGTTGAGACAGAGAAGTGATATCAGCAGAGTTTAGAAAAGGATAGTTTCTGCATATTCGACCGGGTTTGGTTCGGCAGTTACAAGGACGGAGAAATTTCGAGGACGAATTTTTTATAAGGAGGGGTGAATGTAACATCCCAGATATTCAGGAATGTTCTAGAAGTTTTTCGGAACGATGTTTTAGTCTTGGATCGTGATATTAATGAAAAATAAGAGTTCGAGCGATGTAATATGAGTTGGAATAATTGATTATGAATTTTAGTCGCGTTGGAAAATATGTGGGATCGAAAGTCAGTTACGTGATTTTTATTATACGAGTGAAGTTTACAGTTTCGACCACATAATTAGCAAACGAACTCCGATTGAGTTGGTTCTTGGACTATCGGACTTGTTTTTCCGAGACGAACAACTTTCGTGTTGAACACTTTTTGAAAATCGCATCAGAACGGCTTCGAAAGATGTTATTTCCGAAAATACCCTCCCTAGTGGGGGCATTTTGGTCAATTCCGAAAATTAGATATTTTGTTTCATTACTAGATTATTATTATAATAAGTAATTATAGCAAAAAAAAAAAAAAAAAAGGGAAATACACAAAACAGAGAGCAAAAAAACGCATGGAGAGAGAAAGGGAAATAGGTTCTCGCCGGCGGACCACCGGCGCCTGGTGCGTCCGGCCATGGCGCAGCTGCTGGTGGCCGGCGCCGGCGTTCAGGACCGCCGGAATCGGCGCTGGAGAGGGTTAAAGGTCGCACAAATAGGTGTGTCGATCCCGGCTAGTCGGGTCGTTTCACGAGCCGTGCCACCCGCCAAATCGAAGCTCTCGGAGAGTACTACAAGTATGTGGAGATGAATTCACCAAACAGCAGCCGGAATTACGCGAAACGAGGAAGAAAGTCGCGGATGAATAGTAGACCCATGTGAATAGTAACTCCGATCGGAATTTCGATCGCACCAGCGCGTTCGTATGGCCGAGGGGAGTCCGAATATGGCCTCGGAATTTCAGTACGACTCTCCGTTTAGAATTCGTCATTTTAAAGTTTACAGTTTTTTATTCGGATGTTTCCAGTAGTTGGGTAGCGTAGCGAATTGTCATGAAACGAATTGGATATGCTTTAATATGTTAAAATGATAAATGTGGCAGAATCCGAGGAGTAGCGGATTAGATTTGATCGATCCGGTAGAATTAGCGAGTTTCCGGTAAAATGGAGTTTCTCGCGCGACTGAGCGTAGTTGATCGTAATCAAGGATATAGTATTAGAATGATATTGCGAGGGTGATTAGGTAATTCTGGATTAGTTCGGAGGGTTCGAGACCATTCCGCAGTGTTTGCGGAAACTTTTCCGCAAGTTTTGCTGCACACACGTAAAACGAGTATATGACCCATCTAGCTAGTTTAGAATAGCATGTAAGCATGTACTAGAGTAATGAAGTTTAGACCGTAGTATCGGAGATGATTCGGGTGTTCCGAGGAAACCCGTAGTTATTATAGATAAGTTGAAAGTTCCGCAAATAGCGGTATTAACCTTGCGTTATTACTTGTTTGACAGATCGGACCCGGATCGCTGGCATTCGCTTAGCCAGGTAAGTAACTCATGCTTTGAATACTTAAGAAATTTAGCGTTGTTCGAAATCAGTAATATAACAAAGTTGTATATATTTATAAGTATGAAACCTGGATACATATAAAGAGGCACGTAGAAGGAAAAAGTAAGTGTATCGATATACTTATGTACATGTGAACAAGCGGCTACAAGTATATTTATATATTTATATATATATATATATATATATATATATATATATATATATAGATATATATATATATATATATATAGATATATATAAAAGAAAGACAAGTATGAGTACATTGAAATAAAGAGACACATATCTAGATATAAACCAATATATGTATTTATATAGATGGATAAAGCATATGGATGATGTTATGGTTATGAATACATGTATATATTGAGACTTGGGTTTGGGGGTTGTAGAAAAGCTACACCCTAGGGAATGAGATTAAAGTTATAAATGAGATAAATCATATATGTGTTAATGTAAACAAAGCATATTGATAATAGTATGAATACATGGATTATAAGATCATTAGAGATGAAAGCATGTAAGATTAGAATTCGCACATTATAATCTGTGAGTATGCTTGAATGTGTTTATGTGCATATATGCCATTACGAGAAGGCATCTGCATGTGTGTGTGGGTGTGTTAAAGTTTTCAGTCATTGAGCAAAAGATAATAATATTTTCAAAGATTTCAAATGTTTCCAAGAGAAGCTTCAATTGTTTTGAAAGACAAATAGTTTTCAGAAAAAGTTTCCTTTCAGTTTTGAGATACAATATATGTTTTACGGTTTCATGATATGGATTATGATTTTATGGTTTTCGGGGCATGAGGTAAAACCTCACCCCAGTATGTAACTTGAGACACAGAGATGGAATTGACGGACAGAGACATGTGCACATATAGAGGACTAGGGGGACGACGATACGTAACGCCCCTAGATCCTAGTTTATGAGACAGGATAGCGGCATAGGATCTTGTACTTGATCTCCAGTTTGAACTTGGGTGGTAGCATAGATCCGCACCCCCAGTTCCAATTTGTGGCTTGGGGGACGGCGATATGTAACGCCCCAAGACCACCAGTTTTGAGACAGTAGTGGCATGCTTTGGGGGACGACGATACGTAACGCCCCAAGGTCATGGATTTGCATTGCTGGCTCCAGTTAGGCGTATGGGGGACGGCGATACGTAACGCCCTCATACGTCCAGATTTTCAGACAGAGATACAGTTTTCAGAAAGAGCCTTTGTGAAAAGAAAGTTTTCAGAAATATCATTTTACGAGTGATTCATAGTTTTAAAGCAGAAACTAGTTTTCAAGTAAAACCTCCAGAAAAGAGTTTTCAAAAAGAAACTTTCAGATAAAAGTTCAGAAAGAGTTTTCCGAAAACTGCATTTCAGAAAAGATTTCAAGAAGTATCTTATGAAAGCATTGCATGATAAGTAGAATATAGTTTACAAGTTACGTATTTAAATCATATGTTTTAGTTATCATTTTAAAGCATTTAGTTGACATGAATATTTGTAACATGACTGCATCAGCATGTACATATGGTTAATCTTGTGTATAGCACGTTCATATAGAAGTATCACGTTGTAAATACGAGTGCATGGTAGCATGACCTTATTTGAATGAATATGTATTAATGATGATTGCATGAGTTGCTTGCTTACTTAGAAAGAACATACTGTAAGGATGATGGTCTTGATTAAATAGTAACACATACATGTAACCATGGATAGTGGATTAGATGGTTAACAGAAATAAGATGTTAGTTATCCGATTTGATGATATTTCAAGATAATGGAAAAGAGAGAGTTATTATAAATACTTGAACCTGATTAGTAACAATTATAAAGAGTATGCAGAATTTTAGTGTTATGCACTAGTAATATGATGGCACTTCTTGTGTTGGTGATATGAGAATATATGTATATATATACATATGTATCATAGAAGTTTGATAGTGTAAATAGTAAACAGAAGTTGGCAGTGTAGGGATTTTTAGGGGAATATCGGTAACGCAGCGGAAGCGGTGGAAAATCAAATTTTCCGATTTCAAAACTTTTTCTCGGATTAATTAAATAAACATATTTATTTAATTATCCAATAATCAAATCATGAAAAAAAATTTAATAAATCATATTTAAGTGAATTTACCGAATTGCCCTTACACTTGGTATTTTGTCCATTTTAGTCCGAAATTGATCTAATCAATTTTGAATGATTCTAAATAATTTCTAAGATGAACTTAGCATGTTCAAAACATCAAAACACCAAGGCAACACAAAATCCCAAATTTCTAACTCATGGCCGAATGCACCTACATTAGTGTCATTTTGTGCACTTTGTCATTTCATGCATCAAAACACATCAAGATGTAATCCAATGAACATGAAACTTTATATGCATCATATACACATCCAAATGCACAACATATATGAAAAGCCCCAAATTTGGAATTGGTCATGAACCCTAATTTTTCAATTTCATCAAATTGGACAAATTAGACCAAATTGGTTAAATCCAACACTTCAATCATCTTTCTTCCATCCAATCAAAGTCTCAACACAATGAAAAAACTCAAGATCAAATCTAGGTCATCTAAGAGTGGGTCAACAACTCTAGATTAGCAACAAGGTTTCCAAAACCATAAAAGAACACTTATTACTACAATAGCCATAAGCTTCCTTCATCACACATGCTCTACACTTTCTCCAAAACTTCCATCATCAAAAACACAAAGAATAAAGAAAGAAATAACCTAAGAACATCATATGTTAAAGCCTAGATCCTAAGGAACAATTTCCTTTCTAATAGTAAGTTGGAAAAACTTACTAAAATCCAAGCTTTCTTTGATTTCTTCTTTCTTTCTCCCAAGCTTCCTTTGTTTCCATTAATGGAGTTTTTCTTTAAAGTGTATTAGGTTATTAATGAAATGAAATAAAAAACAATTTATACTTGTGCAAGACAAGCCTTGGCCGAAATTCATTAAGCCAAATACAAGAAATTGTAATTTCAATTTCATTTCAATTATCATTAAATCAACTTGCATAAATATCTAAAAACAACTTTATTAGATATTTTATTAAAGTCAACAAAGGCAACTAATATCATTTACAACAAATATCCTAATGTAAGATATTTATATTTTAATTAATTTAATCATTTAACAATTAAATAATTAATTAATTAATCAAATACAAATATATTAAATATATATATAATATTTACATTAAATATTAAAAATATATTTTTATTTAGGATATTAGTCAAATATCTCATGGAAGAGGAATGTTTCAGAATTGATGTTGTTGATGGTATCATCCAAGATACTGATACAATTCCCACAGACAAACTTGAATCTTGTATCACCAACATGACTGATAGCAAGATAGATGCTGAAATTCTGGAATATATCAACTATCTGGACAAGCCATTCTGCTTCAAATCAGAACCACCAGTCGAAAGCCTGGAACTCCCAAAGAAAGATCGAATCAAGCCCTCAATTGAAGAACCACTTAGTTGGAGTTGAAGTTGCTTCCGAGCCATCTCAGGTATGCATTTCTTGGAAACTCTTCTGAATTACCTGTAATTATTTATTCTTCGTTAACATTGGAACATGAAGAAAAATTACTGAGAGTGTTACGAGAACACAAGAGAGCCATTGGCTGGACTATAGCAGACATCTGAGGCATTAGTCCATCATTTTGCATGCATAAGATTCTGATGAACGATGAGTACAAACCCACAGTGGAGCATCAACGTGATGGAGGATTTCCTGCTCGAGAGCTCGGGTCGGGCGCAGCGGAAGTTCGGGTCGGGATGAATTCACATTTCAAAACTTTTCTGAAATGTTATTCGATTATTCTATATCTGATATGAATAATCAGTTCGGTTATCATCCTAACCCTAGAAAATTACACTCATGTGTTTGATCAAATCATACATAGTAATCTTCAGGGCACAACAGGCCCTGTGTCCGACCATACCAACATATGACCGACCACATGTAGTCATGTCCCGACCACATTTGGTAAGGAGCCGACCACATCATGGAGGGTTATCCAGAATCAGACCAAACCATATCTGACCAGATTGTGTCCGACCAGATCATATCCGACCAGACTGCTTCTGATTAAACAAGGTTCGACCAGACAGGATCCGACCAGACCGGATCCGACCAGACCATATCCTATCAGAACAATTCCCATAGAATGAGGTCCGACCACATTGTATCCGACCAGGGTCAAACAGACAGCGTCTAAAATGCATCATATACATACACAAACGTACAACAAAAGGAGAAAACAAATGATTGCACAAGTTCTAAACTTAAAACCAATTTTTAATCAATACATATTATCATTGCTTTCATATCCAGCCGAGGTCTCAACACAACGAAACAACTCTAGATCAAATCTAGGTCATCTAAGAGTGGGTCAACAACTCTAGAATAGCAACAAGGTTTCAAAAACCTGACAGAACACTCGTTTCTACGATAGTTACAAGTTTCCATTATTATACATGCTCGGCACTTCCATTAAACTTCCATTATTATTCAAGAACAAAAAGAATAAAGAAAAGAACAACTTCAGAACGTCAACACATACATGGCCGAGGTTATAAGAAACCTTTTCTTATCTAATAGTAAGTTAAGGAAACTTACTAATAAGCCGAGCTCTTCTTTTCTTCCTCACTTACTTCTTTTGTTCTTCCTTTTAATGGAGGTTTCTCTGTTTGAAAGTGTATTAGGTTATCTCTATATTTTTACCAAATGAAACACAAATGAAAACAATATATACTTGCACAAGAAGGAGCCTTAGCCGACTTACATGTGCAAATACATGTCAAATTTTCATTTCACTTTCATTTCATCAACTTGACAATAAAATATCTAAAACACTTTATAGATATTTAATTAAGTCAAGATTGAAGCTAATGTCATTTAATGAATATATCCAAAAGCTAGATATATTTATATATATATATATATTAATGTAATCATTTAACAATTAAACAATTAATTAATTAATTAAACGACATTTTAGTGTATAAAGCATGTACCTTGCGTTTAACCTTTAAACGACTTTATAAATAATCAATATTATTTATTTCTGTTGCTCTAGTGCTCTACGAGTTTGTTTCATTATTGAGACTCTCTAGATTCAGGTATATCCGTCACGAAATCCAATTTCGTGTCCATAATCTGTCCACCCTTAGATTATGACGATCACGGATAATCTCGCTGAACCATACAGGTCGAGGTCATGGCAAATGTATAATTCCTCCGTCACAGGTATCCGGATTTATCCCAGAGATATAGATGTAAACGTCAAATCTCTATGGGGATTATCCAGTCGACTATTCTATTAGCAATTCTCATAAGAATGTTTAGAACTAGCTTCTAAACTTTACCACGGGCCCATGGATTTATCTTATTGCTAATTGTATGGACTACCTATGCTCTGGTACACAGAACTGACGGATCCTATCTTGACACACATAGGACACACTGAGGATCTATCTACACCAACGAACAGGCGGAGGTCTGATCTAAATAGATCGGTGACGTGACTGCCATCTAAGTGTAGAGGATGTCTCATGTGCCCACTATGGCATCTCAAGTCTAAGAATCACAAGTGCTACTCAACCCAAGAAGATTCTTATTGACGCTGGTGTACCATCCATTAAGAATCTTCGGTGAGTCGTTCAGTGTTTATCTGCTATAAACACCTACAGGTCTATACCAGTCTCCAAGACTTATGGTTCATTGAGAAACCATTGGAATCATATATTCCAGTATACGACTTGTACCGGTCTCAACGGGTTTACTTTGCTGACCAAGCAGTGTAAACCTTGACCAGGAACTGTCTGAGAATGACAACGTCATGATACGTTTCAATGTCCGTTGCGACGTTTTTGCAACTGTATCATGACTAATCATTCTAAGGTCATTACGTCTTTACCATATTATAAGATTTATTATATTAAAGAAACTGCATATATTATTCATAATAATATTGTTTTACAGAAGTATTTACAAGGAAATACAACCGGGAATTGGCGCTGTGAGCACCAACCCCAACACAACGGAGACTCAATCCAATCATGAAAGAAGTCATGAAGAAAGAAATCATCAAATGGTGGATGCTGGCATCATTTACCCCATCTCAACAGCAGTTGGGTGAGTCCTATATAGTGTGTGCCGAAGAAAGGAGGAATTACTGTAGTCACAAATGAAAAGAATGAGCCGATTCCAACAAGAACAGTGACTGGATGGAGAGTATGCATGGACTACCGGAAGCTGAACAAAGCAACAAGGAATGACCATTTTCCGCTGCCATTCATTGACCAGATGCTGGACAGATTAGCGGGACATGAGTTCTATTGCTTTTTGGATGGATACTTCGGGTACAATTAGATTGCCATCGCCCCAAAAAACCAGGAGAAAACCACATTTACATGTCCCTATGGAACTTTTGCTTTCCGCAGGATGCCGTTTGGACTATGTAATGCCCCTACCACATTTCAGCGTTGCATGATGGCTATCTTCTCAGACAAGCTGGAGTAGAGTATGGAGGTGTTTATGGATGACTTTTCTGTGTTTGGAGATTCTTTTGACCACTGCTTGCAAAATCTGGAACAGGTGTTACAAATGTGCGAAGATACGAACTTGATACTCAATTGGGAGAAATGCCACTTTATGGTGCAGGAATACATCGTTCTTGGACACCGGATCTCACAAAAGGGAATCGAGGTAGACAAAGCAAATATTGAAACAATTGAAAAATTACCTCCACCAACATCTATCAAAGGGATTCGGAGCTTTCTCGGACAAGCAGGTTTTTACAGGAGATTTATCAAAGACTTTTCCAAGATTGCTAAACCTCTGTGCAATCTTTTGGAGAATGAAGTGCCTTTCAACTTCACCAAAGAATGCCAGGAAGCTTTTGAGATACTGAAACAGAAGCTTATTTCTGCTCCCATCATTGTAGCACCAGATTGGACCCTTCCATTTGAGGTAATGTGCGATGCTAGTGATTTTACTGTAGGTGCAGTTTTGGGACAACGCAAAGCAAAGATTTTCCATGCCATTTACTACTCCAGCAGAACTCTGAATGATGCTCAACTCAACTACACAACCACTGAAAAGGAGTTGCTTACAGTTGTGTTTGTTTTTGACAAATTTCGCTCCTATCTGCTGGGTCCCAAAATGGTGGTCTACACAGATCATTCAGTAATCAAATATCTGATCGCGAAGAAAGATGCCAAACCCAGATTAATCCGTTGGATACTTCTTCTCCAAGAATTCGATGTGGAGATTCGAGACAGGAAAGGGACAGAAAACCAAGTGGCATATCATTTATCGAGGCTCGAAAATGGTGAAACAGCTGGCAAAGAACTGACAATCAAAGAAACTTTTTTAGATGAACAGTTGTTTACCATGAAACAACATGAAGTCCCTTGGTACGCTGACTACGTCAACTACATAGTGTCAGGAAAATGGCCGTTGGAGTGGACAACTCAACAACGGAATAAATTCTTCAAAGAAGTCAAGCACTATGTCTGGGATGAGCCGTACCTGTTCAAATGTTGTGCTGATCAATTACTAAGACGGTGTGTTCCACATGAGGAGGTCAACAGTGTTTTGCAACACTGTCATTCATCACCATATGACGGACACTTCAGCGGGAATAAAAATACAGTAAAAGTCCTACAATTAGGTTTGTTCTGGCCTACTCTTTTTAAAGATGCTTATCTATTTGCTCTTCAATGTGACAGGTACCAGAGAAGAGGGAATATTTCGAGGAGAAATGAAGGACCATTGTAAAATATTCTGGAAGTGGAGATATTTGATGTATGAGGTATTGATTTTATGGGACCCTTTGTTCAATCATTCGGAAACCTGTACATACTAGTTGCTGTAGACTATGTCTCCAAATGGGTTGAAGCAATTGCACTGCCATCCAATGATTCAAAAGTGGTGATTAAATTCCTTAAAAAGAATATTTTCACTCGCTTTGGAACACCTCGGGCAATTATCAGCGATGGTGGTACATATTTCTATAACAGATACTTCGATGCAATCCTATCCAAATACGGAGTTACTCATAAGATTGCCACTGCCTATCATCCACAGTCAAATGGACATATTGAGGTTTCAAACAGGGAAATCAAAAGAATCTTGGAGAGAACTATTGGATCAACAAGGAGATACTGGTCAATAAAATTGGATGATGCATTATGGGCCTACCAGACAGCTTACAAGACACCCATTGGTATGTCCCCATATCGATTGGTGTTTGGGAAATCGTGCCATCTGCCAATTGAGCTTGAACACAAGGCGTACTGGGCACTGGAGAAATTGAATCTTGATCCACAAGCTGCAGGAGAGAAAAGACTTTACCAACTCAATGAATTGGAGGAATTTCACCTACAGGCTTATGAGAATGCCAGATTATACAAGGAAAATACCAAGAAATGGCATGACCAAAAAATAGTGCACAGACAATTGAAACCAAGGCAGCAGGTGTTGTTGTTCAATTCAAGGTTGAAACTTTTCCCTGGAATATTGAAATCAAGGTGGTCAGGTCCATTTGTGATCACTCAAGTTTTACCACATGGAGCGATTAAGTTACTGGATCCCAACACCAACAACACATTCAAGGTTAACAGTCAGCGTGTCAAGCACTACTGGGGAGAATCATTTGAGCGACAAAAAGAAAGTGTCACACTTTCAGATCCAGCTTAACGTTCGGGCAGTTACGTCTAGCTGACGACGTTAAACTTAGCGCTAGCATGGAGGCAACCCATGCAATTTGTGTATATATTGTGATTTTGTGTGATTTAATTTTGTGTGTTTAGTTTTTGCAGATTAAGATGGAAGAAGCTCTCGCAAATCTTCACAAGCAATTTCCTTCTCTCCCTCAAAAATCTCTGATGAAAGTTTATAAAGCTCGATTGGAACGGATGAGACTACTAATGATCAAGGGTATTCCTACTAACATTCGTTGGGTAATCGAAGCATGGGTCCGATTAGCAGGTGAGTATTCTAATTATTGTACTTCTTATTTGCCTGGTTTTGGAAGAAGCACATATGCTAAGAAACGTAGAGCTAAGAAAATGGGTTTTTCAAATGTGCACGCAGGAATTGCAATACTCATTGTCGTTCTTTAGGAATGGTGTCTGATAATCGTGAAGATAAAATTAAATTCATTAGGGTTGGCTTGAGTAAGGAGTCTTTATATGATATATCTTCGACTCTTGAGATATAGCCATTCGCAAATTACATACACAATTTCTAAGAGAAAGACAACAGTTAAGTCTCGGGAATCTGACTCAAAAAGACCATGTTTGCCAATTTATAAGAAAATTGGATGGGAAGCTTGTCCCTGACGCATAGACATCAATTAAGCTGTAAATATTTGTAGATATTATATCTCTTTGTCTTTTTCTAATAATTGTGATTTGTTTTGTTATTTTCTTTTATTTTCTCTGACAGGATTCAGATCTTTTTGACTATCACGATTTATTTTACTGTTTAACTAATAGTTGTCATTTGGCAGGTACTAGTGCTATTATTGTTACTCACCCTTTTCAGGTGTTATAAATTGAACTCATCATTGCACTCTTGAAGACATCCAGATTTGAGATAAAAAAAAAAGGGAAGAATTGAAGCCACTTCAAGGAGACGAGTTGAAAACATCTGTGTGTTTTGCGGTACTAGTGTTGGTACTAACCCATAATACATAGAGGCAACACAGGAATTGGGTCGAGTCATAGCTGAGAAGAATATGAACTTGATATACGGTGGTGGCAATCTTGGACTAATAGGGATAATTTCAAAGGCTGTACAGGAAGGAGGTAGTCAAGTTCTGGGAATCATCGCAAAACCCTTGGCGGAGGCGAATCTGATAGGTCCATCAAACGGAGAGGAACTGATCGTACCGGGAATGTCCGAGCGACTGGTGGAAATGATTAATCGTGCTGATGCTTTTATCGCTTTGCTAGGTGGCTTGGGCACATTGGAGGAAATTTTTATAGTGCTATCTTGGGCGAACTTGAACATACACCAGAAAACGATTGGGATGTTTAATGTTGAGGGATTTTATGATTTTCTTTTTGTGTTTCTTGATGATGCCCGGAGAAATGGTTCGTGACAAAACCTATGAAAAAACTCATTTTTACTGCCAGAACTGCCCCAGATCTAATTGACCAAATCTTAGCATTTGAACCACAAATTGACCATATCCTTTCCAAGATAAAATGGTCCAAGGATGATCGTGGTAAAAAGCGTCGGATAAATCTAGATCTTAACATTTAATTTCCTTTCTAGATGTAGGATTTCAGCTAACCAGGTACTATCTTCTAAACTCATCTTCTACTATTTCAGACATTGGGGACAATGTCTCATTTAGGTTTAGGGGAAGAGAATAGTTAATAGTATCTTATTTTTATTGTTGTTATTTTTAGTCCAATTTTTTTTCGAAAAAAATTGAAAAATTTTCAAAAATTACAAAAATATTTTACGTTTTTGTGTTTTTAATTTGATTAATCAGGTGAAATTGGTGAGATATAGCTGTGTAAGGAGTTTCCACTCTTGAGACGTATCTCAAACCTATTTCGGAACAAGTTAATTTTTATTGATTTCCTTTTAAATTATTTAATTTGTGAATTCTCCATTAAATTGACTAAAATGGATCTTCATATGCTAAGTTGGCAGGTATTATCAACATGCATGGTAACATACGGACATGAGCTGTAATTGAAAAGTTTGTAATATTCAGTGCTATAGTTTAATTGGAGGAAGCATCTCAAAAAGCAATGGGGTTAAAAAAAAAACATCTGAGATCCGAGTAATTAAGTCCGTAGGGGTGTCTTAACACCTAGTTCCCTAAAGCCAACTGGTTTGGGAGTCACTGGCCCAAAGCTCGCTACATGGGTTGAAGATGTTGCAAAAAAAAAATATATATCTGAAGTCTGAGTAATTAAGTCCGTAGGGATGTCTTAACACCTATTGCCCTAAAGCCAACTGGTTTGGGAGCCACTGGCCCAAAACTCGCTACATAGACGGAAGATATTGTATATAAATAAAAAAAATTCAAGAATCAAAAATCAAACAAAAAATCAGAAAAATTAGAAAAAATTATTGCATTGCTACAAAATGTGTGAATTCTGATAAAATTTTAGGACAAAAATATTACTCTCTTCTCAACTGCACTTGTGACTATTGTAGGCAAAATGAGTTGATTAATATTTTGTTGGCTTTGTATATGGAGAATGGTAAAAAAAAAAAAATCGGAGAATTTACTTATTCGATAGTTTAAAAAGAAACAAAATACCTACTAACTTGGAGTAGAAGTTTCACATGTTTAGTCACTAACTTCTTTATTCTATTTTCTCTTGTCTTTTTGCTTTTGTGTGCATTAGTTTCACTACCTTTTTACTTTTGTAAAATGTTTGTGGGTATCATTGCTGTAAACCCTCACGAGACTACAACTCGTCCACTAGGGACACCTAGGGGTTTAAAGGCTTGTTGCATACGCTAAATGTAACCGTGATCCCTACGAAAGTGACTTAGTTTAATTTTAATTATTTCTTGTATTTTATTTTTCTGTTTTGCTCGAGGACTAGCAAAATGTTAGGTTTGGGGGTGTGATGAGCGGAAAATATATCAAAATTTACCGTCCCTTTTACCTAATATTTTGTTTAGTTTCTCGAGTTTGATGAACGTTTTGATGTGTTTTACAGATAAATAAAGTGTTGGGATTTAATGGAATCAACTCTGGGCTAAAACGATTAAATTCGGAACAAAAAAATGGCGAAAATGGGAATTTACTATACGCGTCACGAAGTGCAGTCCTAAATTCTAGTTTTGCGCAAGTTTCGTATTTTCGCCATAACTTTTTCATCCGATATACGATTGAATTGATTCAAGTTCCAGATTAAAGCAGACACAGAGATCTACAACTTTTAAGATTTAAGTATTTTCGAATTCGAAATTTTACAAGGCCTAAATTGATGAATAGTCTAGTATATTTTGTGTAATTACTATAGTCATTTTCAAAATATAAAATAAAATTAATAAAAATAAAAAGTAAAAATTGTCAAACTTCCACCAAACATGCTTGTATGTTTAGTGGCATGTTTGATGCCATGTTTGGTGCCATGGTTGATGTCATGTTTGTTGGATCAATTGGTGGAGAAATTGGTGGAAGGCTTTAGATTTTCCTATAAATACCAAGCTTAATTTTGTAAATTTTTCATGCTTTCTTTGGAGGAATTTCTCCTTTTAAACCTAAAGGAAAGTGTCTTGTGTATTACTTTAAGTTTTCTTGTATTTTCTTTTAATTTGTTTAATAAAATTTTGTGTGTTTTATTTTACAGCATGAGGAGGTAGTCTTATTCTGCTGGGGTGAAGAGGTAAGACTTTTAATATGATAAATTAGATTAATCTCCCTTATTTTAATTAAAATTTGGATTAATTAGATTCCGCCTATATGGCCGGTTTAGGTGACAACCTTATTTACCGCCTATATGGCTGGTTTTATATTTTTTGAACTTAGTTTCCGCCTATATGGTCGGTTTATGTGCTAACCTTATTACCGCTTATATGGCTGGTTTATATGATTTTATTATCACCTATATGGTCGGTTGGACTTTGGACAAATGAAATAACCGCCTTTATGGTCTGGTTAATTAATCGGTAAACATTGAGAATAAGGGAGATTTCTAATTTTGAAATATTAAAAGTGGATCCTCTAACCCCTAGCATTTTCTTTTATTGTACTTTTAATTTCCAGCATTTACTTTATTTAATTTTTCAGCATTTACTTTATGTCTTTTTATTTTATTTAAGCTTTTACTAGCCTTAAATATGTGTCGTAACTAAGTCCATTATCTGGGGTTGTGATGAATTTCAATATCACTGGTTTATAAGGGGTTAGATTATAGTTTGGGTAATATAAAAATTTATTTATTGAGTCTTAATCTTAATGCTTTTTATTAACTGACCACTAATAAAATTGATTAGGTAAACTTAAAATGAACTAGACATAGGAATTTTAGGTTTAGGACCTTAGACTCAATAGCCCACGATCTTCCTTGAGGATAGATAACCCTTTAATAGATTTCCTTACAGGATAGGAATATACTTGTCAGGCAGGGCAGCCATAATTGGAACTTAAACTTAATGAATCCAGGTAATTTGGTTGACATAGACATATGGTTCAATTGGGTTATACTGGGTATTTGGAATTGACCATCGAAAGAGGCTTTTACATAATTTAGTATTCCAGGTTAGTAAATCAATATATTACCCAACTATAAGATAACCACTTCATCTTTAAATAATATTGAAATAAATCACAACCCTGAATAGTTTTATAAAATTGAATTTTCATTAATCTATCTTTCACGCAATTTTTATTTACCTGTTTTTAAGTTAATTTGTAAGTCACCATTCCAATTTATAAACAATCAATCTGTTAGATACTAGTAATCATTTGGCCTCATAAAATTAATAGGTTAGGTATTAAGTCCTCGTGGGATTGATACTTTTTATACTACTTGAACGATACGTGCGCTTGTGTTATACGCGTGTGACTACGCTCCGATCACATTTTTGTTTGCTGTACTGAATATTCGGGGTTATCCTAAGGTTCGGATCCTATGCGGAATTACAAACAATAAGCAGGACAAGTCCTGTTACTGCTACTATGGATAAAATAACAAGCAACCACAATAACAATCAAATGAAATTATGCTGTAAAATATTAAAACAATAACAGGAATTAAAGCAGCAAAATAAAACAATCACACAAAATCAACACAATAATTTTGGGGATGAAGTGGAAAACTCTTACGAGTAAAAAACCACTCCGGGTATATCGGCTACCAGCCCAATCCACTATATCGAGAAAAACTTACAGCGATGGTCAAGACCTATGGTGGCAACTCCACCGACTCAAGTACCTCAATACTGCAAGAACTCAAGGCAACTCCTCAAGCCTGCGACCCACGGTATTCTTCAGAACCTCTGAAGTCTTTGAGTAGATTGTATCACCTTTGACGTCAGAACTCCGACTACCAAACTTCCTCCTAAAAAACTCTAAAGGATTAGGGAATTTGAGTTAAGTTGTGTTGAAGGTTTAACAAAGATGGAATCACACCATTAATGAAGAAGACAAGAAGATGAAGAAGTCTTCAATGGTGGATTCAAGAAAGGTTGAAGGCTTTGAGAGATTTTGCCTCAAGGAAAATATCTTCAACTAATGGGCATGGCGGCCAAAGGTTGTATTTATAGGTAGGGTTTATGTTTAGGGTTTTGGAAGCTGAAAAGGCTGAAAATCACGTTCAGATCGCAGTCGCGTTCGAACGGTTACTCGAACGCACCACGAACGCGCTCTTTCTGGGAAGACTCATTCGAACACCACCCGAACGCACAATGAACATGAGCTCTCTTGAATGATCTCATTCGAACCTAACAAGAACGTGACTCGAATGTTTGCTCTCTGGAATGCTCTCGTTCGAACCCAATAAAGAACGTGCCACTAACGCCACACGTTCGAACCCATTCATGAACTCAGTACCAACTCCACTCATTCGAACACTGCAACGAACGCACCACGAACGAATGTCTGATACACAGTAGCCAAAAACCAGTCCAATTGCACAAAGATCTTCATGATAAATTACAACTCAATTGAACTTGTTTTGTCATGGACACATGCCAATAAAAATGGAACTAACAATCTCCCCCTTTGGCATTCCGTGACAAAACACTACCTAATACAAAGACTAAGGTACTAGACCCAAAATTAAAACAGTCAACTGTCAACCATCAAAATAGTGACTAATTACAATTGGACTCGATCTAACACCTAATAAAGTAGTCTTCAAAATAATGCCACTCCAGCAACATACCTGCTACCAGAAACATCCACAAACAACAACATACGTGAAAAATATTGGGATAATCAAGTAAAACATAAAACAGGTAAAAAAAAATCTCATACATGTACAACTAGAAATCCATCTCCCCCTTAATCTTAACTCCCCTTAAAACGGAGATATCTAAAAGATATTCTATGGCTCCCTCCAATATATTAAGGCTCCCCCCTTAATATATTACTCTCCCTTTTTTTGTCACGAAATGACAAAGGGTAAGAGAAATAGGAAAAAAATAACATGAGAACAAGAGACACCACATGCAAGAGCATAAACAAACAGGAATTACTCTCCCTCACTAACAGGTACATACAGTTAGCAAAATAACACACGAGGAGTAAACCAAAACTCAGAAAGGTGCACAGGAGAGAAGAAAAATATTGGTATGCAATAACATGAAGCAAACACAAGCACATACTGAGATAAATAAAAATCCTGTCAAAAACTGACTAAAATAGCATTTCAAGCTGATACAGTGATACCTAGTCAGTATTCACCTGTTTATGACATAAAACAATATGCACCATTTTAAAAGTTGCTAAATACAACACTTATGCATATGACATAAACACCAAAGTATATCAAGCACTTGGGTGAAAAATAAAGTGCACAACGAATCAAGGCTTAAAACCTTATTTTATGAGCTGGACACAGCCAAAGCAATCCATCTCAAAACAAACCAAGTTCACACAATAGATGTTCAAACCCAGCACCACAAAGACCTGAAAATAAGCAACATTGGTTGCATGCTATATGGTTTACCCCATAAATATCATCAGCTCATATTTAATAACTCTTTCGAGTGAAGGATTTTTGCCCTTATCTTTTGAATTTGGCCACATTGGCTCTTTTGCACTTGATTCTCATTTTTTTTAAATATATTTCTTTTTACTTTTGCACGAGGGGATAACAAGGTCAACTAGTTAAAGGTCACACTATTGAGCAAAAAAAGCATGGAAGAGATTAGATTGCCATTCCAAAAATTCATACATGCGACCAAGCCTTGATAAAATAAAAACATGTATGCGAGGTGCAAGCACATGATATACCAAAGGTTTTTATCACACACACTCATGCATATAAAGCATCAAGAAAAATAATAGCATATCATACATGCATAATCATATATCCTACATACCAGGATCACATGCACATGCTATTCATGCTCTAACAAGCCATAAAAAAAATTTAGTTTTTTGAAATTTCTATTTTTTTTTTATTTTTTCAGATTTAAACAAATAAAAATAAAGACACAAACAGGCTTGTAAAACATCTAATGGTACGTGGAGTTATATCCCGAGTGTAGATCATACTACCGTCTATTAGGAATCTATTATGAAATTTATGTCCGGGATTCCTTCCTATATACCAAGGGACATATAACAAAAAAAAAGACACACACACCCATATATTGTGAAAATAAAATAAACGCGCAAAAACATAAAACAAATACACACACACATGCAATGGGAAAATAAAAATGCATATTTTAAACAGAGTTACACCGAAGTGCACTCTCAGCATGCCTGTCGGGATCAAGGCATTCAAAAGTATATGGGAAGACATCTTGCTTCCTCACCCACATTTTTCTAGGAATCTCTTTCTCACGAGAATTCCCAGTTAACAAAGAAAGTTTCTCACTAAGAAATTGAGTTTGTTTAGTTAGTGCAGAAACTTGAGAAGCTAAATTTGAAGAGTCAAATCTAGGTGACATACTTTTAGGCCTCTTCTTTTGCTTGTGCAACATGAATCACTTAGGCCTAATGTGTCCAGCCTTGCCACAATGATGGCACACAGGCACAAACCTCGGATGAGATCAAGGTTTACCCATAACACCTCTAGATTGAGGTTGGGGCACATGACGAGGAACAACAAGAGGAGAAACATGACTACACACAACAAATTTCTTTCCTAAGTCACGTTTAGCTGCTACAGGCACAACTTTGCAAGAAGAAGCCTTATTACAGTTAGGCTCAAAAATAATACCTAACATACGGTCTACTTTTTTTATTTCCATTAGAAAATACGGACAATTGGGTTCTAGCATCTTCAGTTTGGTCTCTAATATTTGGACTCTATTAACTAGGCATTTGGTCCTCTCCTCTAGGTCATCAACCATCAAAAGGCTTTGCTCAAATTTGGCTTGAGCTTCATTCTTTTCTAGTTCTACAACTTTCAACCTTTTAGTGACTTCTAAATTAGTCTTCTTAATAGCTAAACTCTCATCAAAAAGTTCAACATAAGCTACTTGAAGAATTTCCTCATCAACAGACTCATAAAGAGAGACCTTTAACTCAGGATCATTAACTACTATCTCTCTCTCATCAGACACACTAGCAGTAAAGGCCAAATAATTACCTTTAGGAGATTCATCACCTTCAGAATCACTGAGTGATGCAGCCAAGGCTTTCTTGCCTTTAGCCCTAAGGTATGTGGGACACTCAGATCTAACGTGCCCATATCCTTCACATTCATAGCATTAGGCACCACAGGATCTACTATCCCTATCATCTATAGACTCACTCCTAATATGCCTAATCTCTCTAGGCTCATCCTCCCTATCTCTATTACTGCTATGGCCACTCTTCTTAAGTTTAAGAAATTTCTTAAACTTCTTTGCAAATAAGGCCAAATCACGATTCGTAATGGTATCATTACCACTAGACGAATCATGCACAACTTTCTTAGCGATTTTCATCGCAAACATTTTTAGCTCTCTATAACCAGGAAGCTTTTTCTCATAAATTTGCAGTTTTCCTGCGAGTTCTTCTAAATCAAGCTTATCGAGGACATTGCTTTCCTCAATGGCGGTAATCTTGGGTAGGAATTTTTCAGGATGGGATCTAAAGATTTTTCTAACTATCCTATTGGTAGGTATAATCTCACCTAGGTTAAAACTAGAGTTAATGATATCGTTAATCTCAGCATAAAACTCATCAAAGGTCTCATCATCTTTCATATGAGCGACCTCAAACCTAGTGGCTAAATCATAGAGTCTATTATTTTTAACAGACAATGTGCCCTCATGCACAGTCTGCAGGATGTCCCAAGCATCATTGGTTATCTCACACATTGAGATTCTCCTAAACTCAGTAGAACATACAGCACTATGTATGGCATTAACAACCTTGTTGTTCCTATTGCTAGCATCAAATTCATCTTTGGTCCAGGTCAATTTGTCTTTAGGGGAAGTGACCCCAACAACAGTAACAACGGGAGGTTTCCACCCGTATTCAATAGTCATCCAGACCCTTTCATCTAAGGACTTAAGGAGCACTCTCATGTGAACCTTCCAATGTAAATATTCTGTGCCATCAAAAAATGGTGGACAATTCAAGGGTTGACTACGTTCCATAGCTAATGGGTCAAGGATCGAGATCAGGCTCTGATACCAATTGAAAATTCGGGGTTATCCTAAGGTTCTGATCCTATACGGAATTACAAACAATAAGTAGGACAAGTCCTGTTACTGCTACTATGGATAAAATAACAGGCAACCACAATAACAACCAAATGAAATTATGCTGCAAAATATTAAAACAATAACAAGAATTAAAGCAGCAAAATAAAATAATCACACAAAATCAATATAATAATTTTGATGACGAAGTGGAAATCTCTTCCGAGTAAAAAACCACTCCGGGTATATCGGCTACCAGCCCAATCCACTATATCGAGAAAAACTTACAGTGATGGTTAATATTGGGAAACCTCTAAGTCCCAAGGATCGAATCAAGCATAAAACATACATGTGAATACATCAAGGAGTTGCAGAATACTCACAATGATCGGTTGAGACGATGAGGTGATGAACAAAAACAATTCTGCCCTTCATGAAGCTCACAGCAGTGAGCAGTTTGCTCCTCCAAGAATTCGGCTTTGGTCCTCCATGCAAGCTCCAAGCTTGTGATGAAATGATTCCATGCACACAGGTGGGTTTCCCTATCACCTGCGTATGTCTCCTAGGTGTGCTAGTACTCTTGATTTTTGACACAAAAATCAATCTTTTCCTTCTTCAAGCTCTCGGCAGTGAGCTGAGAAAACAGAAGAAAAATGCCCTTGCTGGGCATGAGGAAGAGAGAAGATAGGAGAGAGAGAGTAAAAATATGTTATAGTTGGTTGTTAGCAAAAGATGTATCAAATACACTAAATTTAATTTTCAAAAAATCAAATAAAGATATAATATATTTGCTTTCAAAAAGTCAAATGATTAAAGCTTTTGCCAACCACTTTCATCAACTCCCATCAATCAATCAAGTGAAAACTTGTCACATCCCTCAAAGTGACATGTGATTTGACGCTTGATGTGACTAATGATTTGACGTTTGATTTGACTTACGTACCGCACTCGAATTCGAAATGCGAATGCGCTCGCAAACAATTCCAGGCTCGGATTCACTAATTCTAAATTAACGAATTTTCCGTTGCGACATAATTAATTAATTATGCCTAGTAAAATTACTATTCATGTTGCCAACGAATTAATTCTAAATTAACTCATTCGCTCGAATTAAAATCCAATTTCAATTCCGCGTCGAAATCCAATTTCGTTGAATATATCGAATATATTAATTTATCGATTAAATCCAAATTAATCGTTCTCTCTCTTTAAATGATATTTTATCCTAGATAAAATATCTCCTTAATTAATCTCAGATTAATTCTCTCTCTCTCGTCTAATTAATCCTAGATTAATAAAGTGCGAGTCATACATCATCGGTGAATCTTCGGCAAGCGACCCATGAGATCTCCGGATATGTTGGCAGTAAATACGGTTATCGGACTATTCGAATACGTACGAACCAAGTACTATGTTTTACCGATTTACAAGACAAGGTTGGCTTCTAGCAAAGCGTCATGGCTACCCAATTCTCCAGAAACATGCTTACAGAAATAAGCGATCTATATCAGGCGTAGTAGACACAATATCGTGTAGGTCGATCCAGCATCGGCTGTCACGTGCTAGGCTTGGGGCTGAAATTATGTCTGCTCCGTACGAAGCACATGTCGGATGTTTGGTAACTAGTCTCTATAATATGATATACATGACCTAGTCATAATATCCCGATAGTTGTAGCATTTAAAGAGTATTAGTACCGTATCCTACGTGACATCATCCCCACTATGACTGGAGTGATACTTCCGTCTTGACATCACACCCAATACACTACGATTCTCAATATACCTAGCAGAGGCGTACACAGAACCGGTTAAAGCCCTGGAAAACCAAAGCATATTGATTGTCGCAAATATTAGCGGTGCAAGTCTAAGGTTAAGACCAAATAAACCTACCCTAATTTCGGACTTCCATAGACACATAGTCATACTACCAATGGAATTCCGAGGGGGTCTTTCCAAAGCGAAGCTGTTTTCCGTACCATCGGTAAAACACAACCTCATATTACACTTGCATGAGTATCCAATACCCAAATATATAAGAACTATGCTATTGTGCCCTCACAACGCGCACAAGTGTAATACTAGTCTCTTACGCATTTATCGATGTCCAATCTCAATAATACTCTGACTAGGGATATTTAATGATTATACCTTCGTGGATTGATACTGTCTCATATCATCTCAATCCAGGAACTAATCATAAGGACCTCCTATCATTTATACATCTAGGTGATCTAATCACAAATGATAAGACAGTAATCTCCTTTGTCACATAGTTAATTTGTACAACAACACCATGATCTGTACAAATAGTGACGCTATGGGTCATAATTGTCCAACAATTAAGACCTATAGTGGCAACTCCACCGACTCAAGTACCTCAATACTGCAAGAACTCAAGGCAACTCCTCAAGCCTGCGACCCACGGTTTTCTTCAGAACCTCTGAAGTCTCAGAGTAGATTGTATCACCTTTGACGCCGGAACTCCGACTACCAAACTTCCTCCTAAAGAACTCTAAAGGATTAGAGAATTTGGGTTAAGTTGTGTTGAAGGTTTAACAAAGATGGAATCACACAATTAATGAGAAGACAAGAAGATGAAGAAGTCTTCAATGGTGGATTCAAGAAAGATTGAAGGTTTTGAGAGATTTTGGCTCAAGGAAAATATCTTCAACTAATGGGCATGGCGGCCAAAGATTGTATTTATAGGTAGGGTTTATGTTTAGGGTTTTGGAAGCTGAAAAGGCTGAAAATCACATTCAGATCGCAGTCGCGTTCGAGCGGTTACTCGAACGCGCTCTTTCTATGAAGACTCATTCGAACGCCACTCGAACGCACAACGAACATGAGCTCTCTGGAATGATCTCGTTCGAACCTAACAAGAACGTGACTCGAACGTTTGCTCTCTGGAATACTCTCGTTCGAACCCAATAAAGAACGTGCCACTAACGCCACACGTTCAAACCCATTCACGAACTCAGCACCAACTCCACTCGTTCGAACACTGCAACGAACGTACCACGAACGCATGTCTAATGCACAGCAGTCAAAAACCAGTCCAATTGCACAAAGATCTTCATGATAAATTACAACTCAATTGAACTTGTTTTGCCACGGACACATGCCAATAAAAATGGAACTAACATGTACCATTTCATACATTCACTTTTGGATGACGAAACATTGAAATTATATCAGACCGTTGGAAGCGAGAATCCAGCTGATATGTTCACAATTGTATCACTTGGTAAACTGAAGCTTTGTACAACTTCAGTTGGTCTCCGAAACTGAGAAAAATGAGGATGGTGGTTACTAATGAGTATCTATGCTTGGAGAGCTCGAAGATAGTTTTTTTACGGCATGATGGTTAAATTGTCTCTAAGTGGGAGATTGTTGATAAAGTCTTTGTGGAGTCAATTCTTTGCTCCCATAGATAAAGATTTCAACAAATCTTTTTGGTAAGTAATTAATGCAATTGGTTAGCATTAAATATTTGTACTAAATGTAATTAGTTGACATTAAATAAAAATGATTGGCATTAAATACAATTGGTTGCAGTAGTGCAAATTCTTGCCTATAAATAGCACCATTGGTGAGAGCTTAAGGCATCCCAAAAATTTATGTGTTTCTTTCATTAGAGTAAAAAAAAAATCTCTAGAGTGATTTAAGAGAATTGGGGTGAGGTTGTGTGTATCCAAAAAAAATACATGAGGGTTAAAAGAAAGAGAGAATAAAAAAGGAGAGAATTTTTTTTGTATGTTTCTATTTTTTTTTTCTTGTAATCCTTAAGAGTGAGTGTGAGTTAAACATTAATGTGCTATTATAAAAGGAGAGAATAACCACAGTAGATGTAGTATGTTAGTTCTAATTGACCGGGTGAACCACTATAAATTATGTGTCGCATTATTATATTTGATTATTCTTTCGTATTGTTGTTAGTTGTTAAAATTTGAAGTGTTAAAATCTCGACAGAAACCACATAAGGTGTACTTATTTTTCTTCTCTTATATTCTGAGCAGCCAAATAGATTTATAGTGCAAAAAAAAAAAAAAAAAAAAAAAAAAAAAAAAAAGAAAACAGAGAAAGGGAGTGTACCTGAATGACACGACATAATTCCTAAACTAAGTACTACGTCCAAAGAAGCAAATACTAAAAAACTAAAACACAGTTTGTACACTTCTCGGCTTAATGGCTTTTATAAAGCTTACATAAAATATACAAAACAAAACGGTCAAGATAATCTTATATAAAAAAAGTAATGAATAGTTGAGAGAGATTATCTTGACGTTTTATCAAGAGATTTAGGAACGTTTGCATTCGAAATCAAGGTTAAAGTTTAGGGAGGGAAGAAGGGTCTAGTTCGTTGTTACCCATTTTCTTTCTTTCTTTGTTCTTTTTTTTTTTGCAAAAATTAATAAAACCCTAATCACGTGATTAAAAAACAAATACAAAGACATAAAATACTCAAACACAGTCTGCTTTCATTTATTTATTAGAGAGTCTCTCTCTCTCTCTCTAGTTACAGCAATAACCCTAGCTGGGATATTATTTATTTATCACTGAAAGCAGTTAATAAGTTATTAATTATTTTTAGGATCTCCGGCAATCTTCTTGCTTACATCATAATTGGAAATCACAACCTCATTTTCCAGAGCATAAGAGATTAACTTTATATCATCCTTGGCAGGATCGTCAAGCACTAACCCAAACGAACCACCGCCTTCAACTTTGTGTGTATATGTTTTCTCTTCGGCAGCAAACTTCCAAGATAAATGAGATTTTCCATCATCCCAAATGGACATAATGACATAACTTACGTACCTTCCATCAGGTAACTCCCCTACATAATAAACCTCTGCTGGATTTTCCTTATTCCTCAGAATCAAAGATCCTTCCTTAGCGTCCTTTCCAAAAAGAACATACTTGGTGTCATCTGGACGATCCTTGTTATACACCCTTGTAGCACCGGGCCAATCGGAAACCACCAGTCTCAAATTGAGCACCATCGAGCCTGTAACAAAGCGATAGAAATTTGATAAATGTTTTAATTGTATATACCTTTTCCTAGCTTCCTTTCTTCCATTTATATAGCCAAAAATGAAGAAGGCATATTACCTAAGTGGTTGCTTATGGGGATAAGATCAAATATGAAGAATCTTGCAAGAATAATTGGAGTCCAGGTGGCTGTTGTATGTCTCAAAAGTGTGGTGTTATCAACAATCTTCTAACTAAAATTTTAAGAAAAATCATACTTGCATTTCTCCATAATTTTTTTTTTTTTTTTTTTGTGTTTAAAATAGTAAAATTATTTTACATATTCAAAATTTACTTTTTGAATTTACTATTTTATGTATAAAAAATAAAATTCGATATTGAGGGAAAACTGAAGGAGCGTAACTAACATTGTTAAAATTTCAAATAAACTCCTATTATATTGAAATTCCAAAACTAATCCTATATTACTCTTAATGTCATCTTCTATTGGAATAAAACCATCCTTACTAATAACATGATTTCATCAAGAGCATGAGCAACTCAAATTGCAAATGAGATTGATCAATTCACAGGATTCGAAATAGAAAACTTCGTAATTAACTAACATTAAGCATCCCTATCACCATATATGCAAAATGCTGAATGACCCTTGTCAAATTTAAAAATCTCTTAAAAATAAATTTAAAAATCTCTTAGGGTCAAAAATATTAAAAATCTCTTAAAAATAAATTTAAAAGTGTTATTTAATTAACACTTTCAAAATGACCCTTGCTTGACAAATTTTGTTCTCAATTCTGCATGGGTGGTCAATTCACCACGATTGAATAATTTATGATAAGTTCTAATTATTATTTCTATGGTTAACAACATATACCATTAAGTCTAATCAATGACAACACACTTAATCCATACATTAATAAAAGAGTTGAAAATAAACAAAACAATAAGCTCAATCAACACAAACATTTATTGACGGAAAGGAAAAATCTTGTCAGAGAAAAATCATTCTGATATAGATTACCACATGAATTTATTAAATAGAGAAAACTTATCGTGATGGTTTTAAGATCTATGGCAAAATTTTTACCTATTCAAATAGATATACAATAATAACCTCAAGAACTCATCGAACCTCCACCAAAAAGTCTTATTCAGAACCTTTAAAAATAAATTTAAAAGCGTTTTTTAATTAGCACTTTCAAAATGACCCTTGCTTGACAAATTTTGTTCTTAATTCTGCATGCAGGTGGTCAATTCACTAGGATTGAAATAAGATGACTTCGGCTTAACAACAAGCATCATTTAGTTTATTTATTGTCTCTAAGGAGCTTCGCTTTGTGGTTTTCAGGATCTCACCTTGAAATCCTGAGTTCGAATCCAGAGAATGCGTTTTTGTAAAAGCCTGGGACAGTCAGTTATTTTAGCTGCTCTTCTTAAATCCGAAATAAATGATTTGGCGACGGGGTTTCCAATAATTTCAAAAAAAAATAATAATTTAGTTTATTAATTGAAGATAATTTGGGGAAAAATGTGAAGTTGTATTTGAAAATAAAATGGAGAGTATTTATTCGAAGAAGATGACATGAATGTGAATAGCAGTAGATGGTTGTTTCGTAATTTTAATTAATTGGATTTTTTTAGAAATTTAAAGGAGTGTGAGCAGCCATACACATAATAAAAATTTTAAATTTAAATAATTTCTTATCCTCATATTATTGGACAACACTTTTATGATAGAACAATATACAAATAATTATAAATGCCAAAATTATTAGAGCATAATATGTATTGTGTATCTCTTTTATAATGGAATAATATTTTTGGCGCATTTTGTGTTCTACCAATACATGCTCCTATATAAGTTTTTGTCTTTATTCATTCAAAGCATTTCTTTATCCTATTAGGCATCTTAAAAAAGCTTTTTCATATTAAACTTTGTCAATAGTATTTTCCAATCTCACAATATGCAAGTAATGCATATGCCAAATTTGGATGAGGGATCAAAATGTCTTTCATCTCGAACCCACGTATCAGACATATCCCAATAAACATAGAACAGTTTACAGTCTTCAATCTGCGCACATGATACCTCCACACCATGCATCTCAGGGGTGGAAACTCATGCGGTCTAAAGGCTTCTAAATACCGATATGAATTGTGAAGCTTTCAAAATTATTATAATAAATGAGTAATATTAAACAGTGCATTTAAATAATGTTATAATAGCTCAAGCAAATCATGGGTCATTCCCAATAAATTACAATTTAATATTTTTTTAATAATATTATGATATGTCAAATAAGTCATGGTAACTAGATTCTCTTGTTGACTTTTCAAATAATTATATAATATGTATACACCCACATGACACACCATAGACCTAACAAAAATTATAAAAAATAAATAATCAGATAATAAAGAAAAATGTTAAAATATAACGAGTTCATTTTTATATAATTGGCCAAATGGAACAAGTCCATTCATATGTTAGTGGACATCTCTTTTATGGTCGAACAATATTTTTATCGTATTTTGTATTCTTTTGATATCTAAATTTAAATAATTCCTTATCCTCATATTATTGGATAACTCTCTTTTATGATAAGAACAATATACAACTAATGTAAATGCCAAAATTATTAAGGCACAACACGTAAATATTCTTAAAGTGAATGGTTTTTCGTATTATTGGGCAATTGAAACATGTCTATTCGTAAATTATCGGGCATCTCTTTTATGGTCGAATAAAATTTTTGTCATACATGCTCCTTTATAAGTTCTTATTCTCATTCATTAAAGCATTTGGTTTATCTTTGTTATGAATCTTACAAAATCTTTTTTTTAATAAAGTTTGTCAATAATATTTTTCACACAGTCTATAAGTAATATATAAAAAATTTTCTAATATTAAATTTATTTATATAATACTTTAGTGAAAATACGTACTTCTAATAAATAGTTATTAGGAAAGTCATAAATTGAAGGAATAAGTCTCTTAAAGTGATAGGTTATAATCATTTGAGTTGTAAGGATGCATTGAAGAAATATAACCCTTTAAAGGATTGCATCCTTAAGCCTAAAGGTATCTCTTCAATGACATCACTTCATCTTTAAAAATAAACCTTAGGTTATTCATTTGGCATTCACTTGAAAAAAAATTAATTGTTAAAGTTTAGAAAGAGAGTATCTACCATTATTCGTAGTTCGTGTTCTTAATTCAATGAGTGTCCATAAATCAAGAAATCACCAAGAATCATAAGAGAACATTAGCCACAAGATCCGTATTGCACTACGGCGAGACTAATAAGTTATGAAGGATATAATAAAAACTTGGCTTGGTATAATTTATATTTTCTATAGAATATTTCACGGGTTTTTCTAATCCTTGAGTATGTATTGATTATATGATTGCATGTTTATTATTTATTAGTTTTCTTGAATTATGCATGTTAAAAAAAAGAATTACAATATATCCGCCCAACAATGTTAAGGATTTATTATTTAATTTTGTGTTGAAAAATTTAGTTTGTATATGATTCGAATTCACGCATACATAAACTATTGAAAGATAAACGAAATCTGCATATAAGTCTGGTGTTGTCATTTCTGTTAAAGAACAATCAGAGAATGCAATCCAATTATTATTGAAACAGAAACTTTCAAATTAAAAGGAATACAAACCAATCCAGTAACTTAGAATGTAAGAAATAAAAATCAACAACAGAACTTACAATGTAAGTAATCGAAAAGAACAAAACAACAAACTGACTTTGTAAGATTGAGGCTAGCGTAATGCTATGTCCTATAGCAGAATTTCGTCCCTACTCTCGTGCTTGTAGTTCTTCGGACGTCTGCCACCAGGATTCAACAATCTGGAAGTCGAAATTCTGCACTGAAAATGACCCTTGGCGAATCTACTTGATATCTTTTTTATTTTATTTTTCCAAAGATCAGATGTGATCATGAACGTTTTCCATCAAAAAGTGTATCTTCAAATACATACTGTTCTTTTTAAATAGACAGTTAGAAACAGTTGAAGTTGATGCAGTGTTCATGTCTTTTCAGCAAGGTTGTGTTCTTTTTATTTAAACTAAAATTTAAATCCAAAACAAAACAAAAAAAAAATATTTTTCAGGGAGGCTAATTAATCACAAGAACCCAAGAGCCCCAAGGCCCAAGGCCCATCTTTTGACTAATTAATATATATTACATATATATTAACTACCATGCCAACCATACATCCAAGCCATGCATCAAGGCCCAAGCCCAAGCCCAAGCCTTTAGAATTCCAATTTAATACAAGTGTGTAAAGTCCACTTATAAACTTTGTATATTCCCTTTACATTTCCTATGTGGGATCATTATTGTTATTTGATATACAAACTCTTACAATTTCGTCATTTATATCATATAAAATTATGTGTATCACTCATTATGAACAAATAAACCCCACTGTTTCTCAAATCCTGTCATGTTTTGTTTGTTTCTCTGTCACTATTTGACCCCCTCACTACAAAAATAAGGTCTTTAACGTCGAATCATATCAACGCTAAAATTAAGAAATTCGACGCTAAAAGTAATTTGAGTCGAATAATTTCGACGCTAATTTTGGACGCTAAAATGTGGACGAGAAAGGTAATTAGCATTGACACTAGAAATTTCAACGTTAAAACCATATATTTTGCGTTGAAATATTATCGACGACAAATTGTATTTTACGACGCTAAAGTACATATTTGGCGACGAAAATATACGATGCTAAAATGTCTATTTTAGCGTCGAATATTATCGATTCCTAAATCAATAAATTATTAAAAATAAATAATATTTTATTACTTTTAGCATTGAATAATTCGATGCTAAAAGTCTATTTTAGTTTCGACGCTAAAATCAATAAATTATTAAAAAACAAATATTGTTTTATTACTTTTAGCGTCGAATAATTTGACGCTAAAAGTAAAAACAAATTTATTATTTTACATACATTTGCTCTGAAATATTTAATTTAATATTTTAAAAAATGTTATAATTTCAAAAAAATTATCGAATAATAGTAGAATAATTTTTATTCTAATAATTAATTTTTTATTATAATGAAAATTTATTAAATAAAATAAATACATAGCCTATTAAATCTATCTGTTGTAAATATTTATACAAATGAAAATAAAATTTATTGCTGCTGTGATGGGGGCGCTCAAGCCCCATGCACTCCGACGGAGTGAGACCTCCAATATCTCCCGAAAAGCCCTTATCTGGTGGTCGAATTCCTGCAACTTCCTTTCGTGGTCCACCTTGACCTGTAGTAGCATCTCCTGAGTCTTCTTCAGCTCTTCTTCGGTATTTTCCAACCTACTCTTGGTGGTGGCTAGCTCCTCTTGAAGGCACGAGTCAGTTTGAGAAGAAACAGTAGTGCGTCCAGATGACGTCGGCTTTTTACGAATGCCAAGACCGACGTTGTACTCGTAAGAAGCCGACGTTGTACGATGTCTGGTTCTTGAAAACCAATTGCAACAACTCCTCATCCGGTATAGGGTCGGACCCTGTCTCTTGAGTTTGATGTTGGAACTCCACCATTTCGTTTTGTTTAAAAAAATTAAGTTAATATTCAAATTTGAAAAGAAAAAATCAATAAATACTTAAACTTACGTAGCAGTGTTAGGCTTCTTCATTGATCAATTTTTTATTCTCATTATAGTGCGTCACTGGGACAAACTCTGGAAATGACTATACCTCACATGTGCTACTCTGCTAAAAAACATAAATTGATATGTGATTCGACATTAGTAAAATTAATGAACTGTTAAAATATAGTTTAGGCTATATTTATCTCAGAATATTCGACACGGTGTTGGAAAAATGGTTGGAACCTCCACAGTGGTTGAAACGTAGGTGACTTCGATTATCCGTATTTGCGTAATATTTATTCTACATTTAATAACACTGTAAGTAACAAAAACGAAGAGAACTATCAATTTCGTATTATTTTAAAAATTACCTTGTGTTTCTCGCTAGACCAAAGGTCAAACAAGAATGTCCAGTCTTGCTCCTCTATAAAATCAAGCTTGTGTTGTGGAGCATCCAAATGTCCATATGCGTCTAATATCGGTTTCAGGACTTTTATCCTATAATCCTTATAATTTTTCCCCATGTTGTGGTCAAGATACCTCTGGATATTTTCTTTGGTCAGGTCGATATCAAACCACTCCTGCAGGAATAGCAACCAAGTAAAAATTAAGTATAAAATATAAATTTAAAATAACAAAATATAACGAAAACTCAATACTATAAGTTTACTCAAAAGTAGTTGATGAGTGGTAATTATATCACTATTTCCCACTCATTTGAACTAATATTTTGTATAGTTTCTCGAGTTTTATGAACGTTTTGATGTATTTTTATTTATTTCGCAGATAAAAATAATATTGGGACTTAATGGAATCAACTCGGGGCTAAAACGATGAATTCTGGAGAAAAAATATCAAAAACGTAATTTTACTATACGTGTCACGAAGTGTAGTCTTAAATTTTAGTTTTGCCCATGTTTCGTGTATTGGCCATAAAGTTTTCATCCGATATCCGATTGAGCTGATTCAAGTTGCAGATTAAAGAAGACTCGAAGATCTACAACTTTGAAAGTCAAAATAATTTCAAATTATGAAGTTATCATGGCCGAAATTGATGAACACTCCAGTGTATTTTGTGTAACTACTATAGTCATTTTCAAAATATAAAATAAAATTAATAAAATAAAAAAATAAAAATTGTCAAACTTCCACCAAACATGCTTGCATGTTTGGTTCCATGTTTGGTGGAGCAATTGGTGGAGCAATCGGTGGAGAAATTGGTGGAATCCTTTAGGTTTTTTCTATAAATACCAAGCCATTTCATTTGTAATTCTCATGCTTTCCTTAGGTTTTTGTAAGGAATTTAAGTATTGCATCTTGTTTGTATTTATTTTCAGTATTTAATTTAAGCATTTTTATTTTCAGTAATAGTAGTAGTTCTTCTTCTTCTTCTTCTCTTTTATTTTATGTTTAGTAGTTAGATTTCCTATCGGGGGAAAGGTGAAACTTTTATTATTTTAATTTAGATTAATCTCCCTTAATTATAATATGAAAATTGTAAGTCAAATTAAAAGAATTACCGCCTTAATGGCTGGTTTTATTTATTTGACATAAACTAACACCGCCTATAATCGGATAACTATGACCTTGTCAAATTATCCTGATAGCTGCAGCATAAAAGAGCACCAGTTTCGTATCCTACGTGACATCATCTATATATGTCTGAAGTGATACTTCCATCTTGACATCACACCCAATACACTACGATTCCCAATATATCCAGAAGAGGCTTACACAGAACCT
>SKCR01028019.1:0-50396 GCA_019454045.1 Zanthoxylum bungeanum
GATTGGGGTTGCATGCCCTTGAAACAGCAATGTTACAGGTAACTACAGATCCATATATATATATATTTTGTTATGGAGAGAATTTTCCGTTATGTCCTTTGACATTATGTTTTCACCATGTTGAATTAGCTAACTAGTTTGTTATGTGCAGATGAAGCTGGTTATTTTGATTAGAGCAGTGCAAAATGGGGGAAAAGGAGATCATCTTCTGCAGGTTGTGTTAAACGTGTGCAGAGGGGACATCAGCAGGTCATTTTGTTTTTTAATTTATAGGAATCATGTATATTAATTACCACTGGTTAGAGCTTATTAGGGAAGATAGAGACAGATATAGAGTTATGTGTACAGGGGTCTCTTCTCCCTTACCTTTTGTTTTTGTAGCCCCCTTCATTTTCTCATTTGGGTTGTCCGATTCCTTTTTGCCTTAATAGTAGTAGATTAATTAAATGCATTATTATTACCCCTTTTTATATCAGTGGGGTGGTAGGAATCATTTTTAGGGGGCAAAACGCCGTCGGAAATTTTGTGAATACAAGGTCTTTAGTAAGTCAATGGTAGTTGTATTAGAATGATCATCGGCTGTCAGTAAAGGCCATGGGGTGCCTGCCTTTTATTGTAATTTGACAGCATTCTGTAATGCTATGAGCCTTGATAGCTGATCAATTTTCTTCTTGTTGCTGTACTATCTCTGCCCCTTTTTCTTTTTTCTTTTCTTTTCTTTTTTTTTTTTTTTTTTTTTGAAAATTATGCTCTTTTACACCAGTTTTTGTTCAGGTTTGATGAATTTTGTATTTTTTTTCACCTCTAATTAATTGCTAGTCCTTTAAGTAGAAGGTATATATTTAGTTATATATTTATCTTTTAAATGACACCAACTTGTTGCATTGTAATGTAAAGACAGCTACTGACAGAGGTCTTCTGGGTAGAAACGGGAAATGGCAAATGCCAAATGCAAATTGAAACAGACTTCACACTTGGTTATGCAGCAGCAGGAATTTTTAATGAAAATTGATGTCCCCTGCTCTCTTTTCAATTTTCTTTCCCGTATTACCCTTTCTTCCCTTTTAATTGTCGCGATTATACACCTGAATTTACTACAGATGAGGTTAGTTATTATTGTTGTCTTATGCATGTTTGTTATTTATTTTGAGAATAGAGAAATTATATATATTTGTTATTTATACATCTCCGTTACATTTTTTATATAGATTTTTGAAAGTAGAGAATATATGATAAATTGAGCAAAAGGAGTTGGTTTTGAAAATAGTATTGTGGTAGTTATTAAAATTTTTGTCAATTTAAAAAACGGCAAGCTGTGAAAGTGTCATCTTATGTGTGAAAGAGGAGGAAAGTACAAATTGTCATGGTATCTCGTTAATAGGGAATCCTTAACAAGGAATACGAAGACTAAAAAATATGAATGCCCATTTGAGTTGCGAGATATCTCAATATCCCCGGACGGTATTATGTGGGGATTAAGGGTTACTTGTGGTTTCCATAACCATCAAGTAGTAGAATTTATTGATGGCCATGAGTGTCCGTTTAGGCTAAACCAATAGAGAAATAATCTTAGTATTTTGAAGGAAATAGACTTGTCAAATACTACGGGAATCAAAAGTATTTATAATGTCATTTTCACAAATAAAGAAGCTAAACGGGACGGTCTAACTTCTATTCAGTATGTCTTGGAGTAATTAATTAAGAAAAAATACATTTATGATTATCTTACAAATCTAGACACCAACGAAATCACATATATTATTTGGGTTCATCCTAAAAGCTTAGAGTTATCTATTAACTTTATGTCTATGTTGTTTGACGCCACATACAAAAATAATGAGCATCTCACCAACTAGCCAACATATGCAACTGTTCATTCAAAATAATATACGGATTTCCATGCGAGCATGATATTTGCATATTATCTTCACCTTTCCATTCCAATTCCGATACAGAGAATTGTCGCACATTGGATGAGGTTATTTATGCACATGCATGGGTTCAATTACGAGAGAACACGACCTAACATGACATCAAACATTGTTGACATATTAGATGAGATGGATCAATGTATGGGAGAACATATGATAGATAGGTTTCTCGAGATGACAGATTCATCTCAAAGCACAGTTTGAGCCTCTTCGTATAACACAGAACATAGAGGCCCCCTCCGTGATACCTATTTTAAGAAATTACATGTGGCAATACTTAATCGACCTATGATCACTCTCTAGTTCCACCTGTCTGTGATACATATATTAAGAAATTACATGTGGCATTTCAATGTTATATTTCCTACACTGTTGATGTTCAAACTGACGGTCATTGTGGATTCAGGGTAATGTCCGAACAAATTTGGTATGACAAAGAAGGTTGAGGTCAAGTACGATACGACATTCTTGAAGAGATTCAACAAAATAAGGATTCATATGATCGACTTTATCCATTAAGCGATTGTGCAGACAATCTATTATACTTTCTGCATTTCTTTGAGTCCCCGGCACCTGAGATGCAATGGATGGACTATGAGTTTGTGAATTGTCATCGTATCAAGGTACAATGTTGTACTGCATACATTTTGTGAATGTTTGGAGCTGTTATACTCACTTGCCATTAAGGTCCTCTTCATCTCCAGACCAAGAGCGTCAAGAAATAGCTATTGCTCATGTTGGTAGACACTTCTTGCAAGTTTTCTTACAACCTCATTACCTTATACCACCCATCCCAACGTGGTGGTGGGAACACTCATCATACAAAGCTAAAAGATGGGTCACTCGTTATAGGATACATAATCAGTTGTGGTACGAAGTATTGAGTATATTACCAAGTACGTCAGAAGGAGACTTTGAAGGCAACATAAATTAGAATTTGAGTTTTTATATTTTTACGTGTATTTCTTTTTTTTTATATTATTACATATAATCTTCTTTGAAAATATATTGTGATGACATACAAGATAATATTTTCTAGTATAAATAAGTAGTGTTAAATAAATTAATAAATAATAAATTAATTAAATAAATAAATGAACATAAAATAAATAACAATAAATAAGTTGTTTTTAATATTTATTAACAAATAAAAGAGAATAGATATATAAAGATTATAAAATACGTGTAAGAGGAAAAAAATATAAAAAAATAATAAATAAATAAAGATGGAATGGCCTGATACAAGGGGAAAAAGTAAATACAATGGGAAAGGGAATTATAATTGAGCTAGACTCACGGAAGGGTACCGCATTCGGCAGAAGACGATCCAAAAAAATAAAATACCCCTTAGGTCTCCCTTTAGAGCACGGGTAATGGGAACTTAGGACAACCCGACTCATCTGTTTACCCGAGTTAGACCGCTAGCATCTTACCTTATATCAAGAGTTTTCTTATTTATGATATTGATGATGATAGTTTCCAAATCACTGGTATGACTATCGAAGTCGTGAGAATAAACTACTATTTCCTCTAGATGGATTTTTGATATTTTAGTTTTTTAATTGGCACTGTAAATACTCAACTAAATCCGTTAGAACATGGTTAGAGAGTGTTTTTATCACTTGCTTATCACTCTAAAACATCTCTTTGAACTATTATTTGTAAATTTTTGTAATCAAACATGACTTGAGATACAATTTTTGTAATCCAATAATACCTTGAAAGTCGTGTGTAAGAATCAAGTCTTAGGTTGTAAGGCTGATTACTTAGTGAAATCTTCAAGCGCATTGTGCTTGGAGGCGTAGATGTAAGCAACTTTGCCAAACAATCTCTTTAACTCTTATCTCTTGTATTAGAATTAAGACATTAGTTGTATGCTTGAAATTGGATATCTGAGATAACATATTTGGGTTGCATACTTGCATGAATTTTTGAGTTATATCAATATCATATATTGAGATTATTTGTGGATGGTGCAGGGGATTGAAGTAATGAATGAATTGAATTTGAGATTGTATGATTAAATTTAGTGAATTGAGGTTATTTAGACATCCGGGTTCAATCTGTTTACCAGTTTGAGGTTTTCTGTGAACCGCGAACTCTCTAGAACCCTAGCCAAACTCTAAAAATCTTTCATTTCGGTCCCGAAACCTTAAACTTTGAAAATGTTGTATTTTGGTCTATAAGGCTTAACCCACCCAACCAATTAGCTAGTTAGGCTATTCGATTAGCTGGTTTAACCACCCAATCTGATTTGACTAAATATGTTACTTGGTCTATTGGTATATGTAACACCCTAGGTTTTAGCATGTACAGTAATGCTCGTTATGGACATCATGGTCATGTAGGTCATATATGCCATGGTTATCGCTCGCATAGTCAGTAAGCCATGTTTCAGCTTTGGAACCAGCATACCAGTTAGTAAACAAATATACTGATGGTCCGCTGCATGTTCGCACCGTTATTGGAACTGACATAGATCATATCGGTCCGGTTATCGGTTTCTCAAACACCAGTGTACTGATGACATATCATGCATACCAGTTTATTAAAACCGGTCATTAGTGTCAAGAAAATTCTCGTCTTCTTATGAAGATCGGCATACCAGTCTGTAACACCGACATACCAGTTCTAGCAAAATTATAAAACAGAGGCTTACCCTATCATTATACCTGTCATTAGTAAATTTATTGAAGCATACATGTTAGATTGGGGAATTGATAAAATTTTCACTATCACTGTAGATATTGCTAGTTCTAATGATGGTGTTGTTGGGATATATGCCCTAGAGCTTCATGTAATGTAAACATAATTATATTTATGAAATAAAAAAGATGCATTATTCATTTATCAAAGTGTTTGTTTAATAATCGCATACTGTAAATTATCTTTTTTACCCTAGATTACTCATGTGCCTTCAGACTTAGTGTATGGGTGTTATACACAAAAGGATTTAAGTATGAAGTTAGTAATATAAAATAGTCCATAGAGAGATAACAAAGCGGGTAATTTGTTTACAGTTTATCTACAGTTGCGATCCATTTTATAATTGTATGGCGACTTGATCCGGGATCGTCAATATGGAGACATGAGAATGAAGACACCTTATATGATGTGATCATATAAGACTGGACCTAGATAATAATGAGTTTCTTGTAATATCCGTTAAATAAAGAAATTCATTTCAATATACTAGATGATCATATATTGATTGATCTGAATCCTGAGTGTACTACGAACTTCTGCATGGCAGACTATGTCTTTTAATTTACAAAGGTGAGGTTGGTGTAGCAATCCTGACCAATAGCTAACTACTTTGGGCACATGGTTTGGTGTGTAGTTGAGGAAATTTTACATATATAGGGAATTCACTCATTCTTGCGAGAAGTAGAGGATTATATTCCTTAAGGGTTGATTCGATACTTGAACGGTTAGAGCGCTCAAGTCTTTCTGTTAAGAATATAAAGATTAACATTCATAATGGTTATGAATAAATTGTTCATTATGGAATCAATGGTACTTAAGGTAAAAATAATTAGAGAGGCATAACGGATATTATGACCCAACTTTAATTATGAGATACTCGTGAAGGGTTAATCCGTACGTAATGACTATATTGATGGACATCGACGTAGTTCGGCTGAAATTATCTATCTGCGGCGACGAGAGTGCATCTTCGGGTTTTTAGTGGAATAACCCGAAGTTAATAATTCAGAATATTTAATTAAGAGTTTAATTAATATTCTGGGATTATTGGAGCTCGGAACCGTATATCCATTTGGTCCTCGTGTTAGTTTGATATACTGTAGCAGATTAAATATAATTGAAAAGTACAATTATATACTCACATATGTATAATATATATTATTAATATGATTAATAATATTATTTTGTCACCCTTGAAACTATATGTTATTTTTAATATATGGTTTTTATAATAGATGATTATATAATAACTATTTATTATAAGTCATTGAATTATATTATATTTATAATTTAATAAAGAATTTATATTGTGCATTTACAAAAATGGTTTTTGGAAAACCTTTGGTTGGTTTTGGAAGTTACACATTTTATAAAAGGTAATAACTCAATTATTTTGTAACATCTTTTAACATTAAGTAAGTTTTGATGTTACAAAATTTTTATTAAAAAAAGGGCTAGCCGATCCTTGCTATAAAGGGAGGGCAAGGGTTTGTTTTATTTTGGAAATAAAAAACCCTAGGTATATAAAGAAAATGAGATTTTATTTTTGCCTAACCTATCTTATTCTAACCATAGCCACCATTTTCTTGTTCTAAGAACTCTCTCAAGTATTTAAAAAAAGAAATATAATTACAAGGAAAACCAAAGCCAAAAACTTGTGTGACACTTTAATCTCTAAAGAGTTTAGAGATTTATTTATGAGTATAGCCCACACTATATTCTGTTTGTAACGCGATATAGCACGAAAGATTATTTGGAGTCGAACAAAAATTCATCATCATCTTCTTTTCAATACACCACACGATAGTGAGCAATTTTCTGCTCACTGCCGCATACAACTTTGTGTAACGGGACTCAGTTTGTTTTGTTTTAATCTAGAAAAATTGGGAACATTAATGGGTATTTTAAGACTGTTTTGGGGCTAATTTAATAGAAAAACCAGACTTGAAACTTAAATGGTGTAGGTGCAAGTTAGGGGATGTTTCAGGGGTGTGCCGGGAGTATTTCAGGTCCAAAATAGTCCAGTTTTAAGCTGCTATTCGGGGGCTGTTCCGCGGGTGAAATTTTATCTAAAACAGAAGCAAAATTTCATTGAAGCAGTTGGTCATATTCGGCCAAGTGAAGGGAAGGGTAGAAAAATTTTTTCAAGTCCGATCCCGGTGCCTAACGTTTTTCCGCTGCGCTAGGAAATCGGTTCCTACAATTGGCATCAAATGTGAGGTTGAAAAGTATTTTTAACCCTTCTATTTTTCATTTAAAGTTATTATTTTTATTTGTTTATATGAGATATAAATAATTTTATGCATGTTAAGATGAGTAGGCATAAAGTACTATTAATGAAATGAATGTTTAATTGTTGATTCATGTGATGAATCTTTTTTACATTGGTCATAAGTTTTTCCGGCTCTTATTTTTATGTTGGTTTTGGTTTTGAGATGTAAGGCCATAAGGTCAATTTTTACAAATGTTTTAATTTAATTTTCCTATGTAAAATTTCATTCTTTGTAATTTGGAGTGTCAAAGTCGCAAAAAGAACTACCACCACCACGGAGCAAGATTTGAAGACCAATGGATACCTTGAGAATTTTATGTACTAATTAGATTAGTATAGGAAAAATAAGAGTCTGATTAATGAAAAATTATTTGTTTACGTTGTATGTATGTTTGATTCGAAATGTTTGAATAACATGTCATATAGCTTAGGGTGCCTACTCTTGCATTTTCACATGCCATAACATATTTTAGATGCATGAATATTCTAAACATAAAATATGATTTTATGTAATTAAAATGGTTAAATTGGAATATGGTATGCATGAAAAATGATTAATTAGATTAATTGGTTTAATGGTTTAAAATTTGAAATTCTAAAATAATGGGCTTAAAAAGTGCATAATGAATTCCATTGGTATATATGATGGAAACCTGAACGTAAATTCCATAGCCGATTCCAAATAGATAGTAATGTGATCCTCACTCGGGATAAAATTCCACATACCATGGAATTTATATCGCGCTTAGATTAATTAAATGGGTTAATTAAGATTTTGTTCACGTTAGAATTTTAAATTTTCAACTTATTAGTGTATCAATATTTTAAGAATTAAAATAAATTAGGTCACTAAATCTAACTTAGTTAACAAGTTTAATTGAGTAAAATAATTAGTAGAGATTAATGGATATTAGTGAGTTAAAATTTTAAGAGTTAAAATTGGAAAGATAACTAATAATGTACTAGTGTAAATGAAAATTATGTTTTAGCCGCGCATAAATTTATTGACACTAGTAAATTAAAATATTAGATATTTTAATATATAGAAACCTTAAATTTTAAATAGTAAGTGAGAGATGGATATACGACAATATATCCTACAATCTCCGTTGTTACAACTAGAGGGGTTCATAGCCCAAGATTGTATTATTGAATGAAAATCTTGATGACTGTATCTATATGGTACAACTAGAGGGGTTCATAGCCCAAGATCAAGAGTAAAAGGTTTGCAAGTTGCAAAAGTCCATTTATGGACTCAAATAAGTATCTCGATCTTGGAACATAAGATTTGATACCACGATCAAGCCTTATGATTTTAAGAAGAATATTGATGAGCCTTGTGTATTCAAGGGCGTCATTGACGAGAATGTGGTTTTTCTCATTTTTTACTTCGATGATATTTTACTCATTAGGACTGATGTAAAGATATTATCGAACGTGAAAACCTGACTAGCTAACCAACTCCAAATGAAAGATTTGGGAGTTATGTCATTGGGATCTAGATTCTTCAAGATTACAAGAAACGACCGTTAGCTATGTCTCAAGTATCCTATATCGACAAGATCCTTATGCAATTTGGGATGTAGAATTCCAAGAATGGTAATTTGCTTTATCAACATGGAATTCATTTGTCAAATGAATAGTCTCATAAGACACTGCAATGAGCTTAGGAAATGAGATATATCTCATATGCCTCAGCAGTTGGTAGTCTCATGTATGCCATGTTATGCACGAGACCAGACATCTTTTTTGCAGTGGAAGTAGTCAGTAGGTTTCAGTCTAACTTAGGATTAGATCATTGGGTGGTTTTGAAACATATTCTCAAGTATCTTAAGAGAACAAGAAATTATATGCTTGTATATTCTGGTGAGGATATGATCCTCATGAGATATACGGACTCTGATTTTCAAACAGATGTTGACTCTAGGAAATCAACATCTGGATCAGTGTTTACCCTATGTGGTGGGGCCATTGTGTGGAGGAGCATAAAGCAATCTTGTATTGATGACTCCACCATGGAGGCTGAATATGTAGCAGCTTGCGAAGCACCTAAGGAAGCAGTCTGGCTCCGAAAGTTCTTGGGAAATTTGGAAGTTTTTCCAGATATGGATAAACCACTCACACTTTATTGTGATAATAGTGGTGCAGTGGCGAATTCCAAAGAACCAAGAAGCCATAAGAGGGGAAAATATATAGAGAGAAAATATCACCACATCAGGGAGATAATACATAGATGAGATGTTACTGTCACGAAGATTGCATCCGCAGAGAACCTGACTGATCCGTTTACAAAGAGCTTATATACTAAAGTGTTTAAAGATGACCTAGATGGTCTAAGGTTACGTGACATGTCACATTTACTCTAGTGCAAGTGGAAGATTATTGAGATATATGCCCTAGAGCTTCATGAAATGTAAACGAAATTATATTTTATGGAATAAAAATATGCATTATTCATTTATCAAAGTGTTTGTTTAATAATCGCATATTGTAAATTATCTTGTTTATCCTAGAGGATTTAAGTCTGAAGTTAGTGTATGAGTGTTATACATAAGAGGATTCAAGTCTAAAATAGTCAATAGAGAACAAACAAAGCGGGTACTTTATTTCCGATTTATCTATATCTGCGGTCCATTATATAATTGTATGGCGATCTTGATCCGGGATCGTCCATGTGGAGACATGACATTGAAGGAACCTTATATGATGTGATCATATAGGACTTGACCCATATAGAAATGAGTTTCTCGTAATATCCGTTAAAAAAATAAATTCATTTCAATCTACTAAATGGTAATATATGGATTGATCTGAATCCTGAGTGTACTACGAACTCTTGCATGGTAGACTATGTCTTTTGATTTACAAAGATGAGGTTGGTGTAGCGATCTAGACCAATAGCTACGTACTTTGGGGACACGGTTTGGTGTGTAGCTGGGGATATTTTACATAGATAGGGAATTCACTCACTGTAAGAAATAGAAGAGTATCTTCCTTAAGGGTTGATTCGGTACTTGAACGGTTAAAACGCTCAAGTCTTTCTGTTACGAATAGAAAGATTAACATTCATAATGGTTATGAATAAATCGTTTATTAGATAATCAATGGTACTTAAGATAAAAATAATTAGAGGGGTATAACATACATTATGACCCAAAACTTTAATTATGAGATACTCATTAAGGACCAATCCGTATGTAATGACTATATCGATGAACACCGATGTAGTTCGGCTTAAATTATCTATTTGCGGCAATGAGAGTGCACCTTCAAATTTTTAATGGAATAACCCAAAGTTAATAATTCAGAACATTTTATTAAGAATTTAATTAATATTCCGGGATTATTGCAGCTCGAAATCGTATGTACATTTGGTCCTTGTACTAGCTTGATATACTGTAGCAGATTAAATATAATTGTAAAGTCCAATTATATACTCATATATGTATAATATATATTATTAATATGCGTAATAATATTATTTTGTCACACTTGAAACTATATTTTATTTTTAATTTATGGTTTTTTTTTATCATAAATGATTATATGATAATTATTTATTATAAGTTATTAAATTATATTTCATATATAATTTAATAAGAATTTATATTGTGTATTTCCAAAAATGATTTTTGGAAAAGTTACACATTTTTTTAAAAGGTAAGAACTCAATTATTTTTGTAACAACTTTTAACGTTAAGTAAGTTTTGATGCTACAAAATTTTTTATTCAAAAAAATGGGTTGGCCGATTCTTGCTATAGAGGGAGGGCAATGGTTTATTTTATTTTGGAAATAAAAAACCCTATGTATATAAAGAAAATGAGATTTTCTTTTTGCCAACCTATCTCCCTAGCCACCCTTTTCTTGTTTTAAGAATTCTCTTAAGTGTTGAAGAAAGAAAAACAAGAACAAGGGAAACCAAAACCAAAATCTTGTATGACACTTTAATCTCTAAAGAGTTTAGAGATTTGTTTTTGAGTATAGCCCACACTATATTCTTTTTGTAACGAGATATAACACGGAAGTCAATTTGGTGTTGATTAAAAATTCATCATCATCTTCTTCTTAATATACCACATGGCAGTGAGCAATATTCTACTCACTGCCGCATACAACTTTTTTTAACGGGACTCACTTTGTTTTGTTTTTAATCCAGAAAAATTAGGGAACATTAAAGGGTGTTTTAAGACTGTTTTGGGTCTATTTTAATAGAAAAATTAGACCTGAACTTTACTGGTGTAGGTGCAAATTAGGGACTGTTTGAAGGGTGTGCTGGGCGCATTTTGAATCCAAATAATCCAGTTTTAAGCTGCTGTTCGGGGGCTGTTCTGGGTCTGAAATTTTATTAAAAACAGAAGAAAATTTCAGTGGTGACGTTGGTCATATTCGGCTAAGTGAAGTGAAGGGTAGAATATTTTTTCAAGTTTGATCCCAGGTGCCTAACATGTTTCTGCTGCACTAGGAAATCGGTTCCTATAGGTACAATAAAGTATATAACATGAAGAACTAAAGAATGACCTTCTCGTATTTTAGGTCATAAATTTCTTCACATGAGGTGTTATACACTTATTGTTAACCTTATTGAAAAAGATGGCATGCGAGAGAATAATGAAGTGATTAAGAAAATAAAAATTGTGGTAAAATATATGACATCATCCCCTGCTAGGAAATTGAGTTTTAAGAATAGTGTTGACGGGGAGAAGATTGAGTATAAAAGCCTTTTATGTCTTGATGTGGAGATTAGGTGGAATTCTACCTACTTGATGTGGAGGTGGCAAATATTTTTGAGAAAGCCTTTTATATGTTAGAAGATGATGATCCTACGTTTAGATTGTACTTTGATGGGGTTAAAATTAAAGGGCCTCATAGGTCGGATGTTTGGTATCGATATAGTTGCCTAGTGAAGTTTTTGCAAGTATTTTATGATGTTATTCTTTCATTTTTGGGTTTTTTACATGTGACTTCAAATAAATTTTTCCATGAATTTTTAAGGATTCAAACCATATTACTTCAATATACCAAAAGTGGTGATTTGTTGTTATAAAGAATGGCCATTGATATGAAAAAAATGATAAGTATTGGGAGAATCCTACAAAAGTGAATTGGGTGTTATTTGTTAGAATTATTCTTGATATAAGGTGTAAGATGAAATATGTCAAGTTGTTCCTCTCTTAAATTTATGATGTTTCTAAGGATTTTGATGTTGAGACTCGAGTGCGAGATGCCTTAAATGATTTGTATAAATATTTTAAAGATGAGCCTTCAGTGGGATCTTCTAGTGGGGTGAGTGTGCCAACTATCAACGATATTATTTCGGAGGATAATGCTAGTTTTGTTGGAGGAGTTAAATTTTTTTTTAATTTTTAATTCAAAAAGTATTTGTTGGATGAGCAAAGTGTGGAGATTCAATGTGACTTGATTAGATATTTTTCAGATGGGTGTGAAGAAGATTCAGAAATTTTTTATTTGTTGAATTGGTGGAAAGTGAATTCTTCCAAATATCCAACTATATTTAAGGTAACAAGAAGTGTTTTGGCTATTCCGATCTCTATAATGGCTTCTGAGTCGGATTTTAGCACGAGTGGCAGGGTAATTGATCAATTTAGAAGTTCACTAGCTCATGTGACAATGGAAGCTTTACTTTGTGCTCAAAATTTGTTGCAATCTATGCCGACTCAAATTGATCTTCGAGCTGCCATGGATGATGTGGATAAATTTGAGGAATTCGCTTTGGGTACTATTATTCATAAATTTATTGAAATTATTATTTTCTTACTATAAGACAATATTGATTCTAATTATTTAGGTTGTTTCTTTTTTTGTTGTTATGTTATTATTGTAGAATTATCGAGACCAAGTTCTACTTATACGATTGATCCTAACTTGCTTTATGATGATATGAATGATGATGTTGATTCTGATGATGAATTCATATAAGGTTGTATGTTTTTTAATTTTTATTTCTCTACATCTTATTTCTAATTTCTATATTGAAAATGAAATTCAACTCATTTAATTCAAATGTGTTGTTTATAAGTTCAAATAATTGATGAGTAATATTATTTGATATTATAGATTTGACAGCTTTGTTGGAAATTTGGAAGTAATCTTGGTAGTTGTTTATTGGAAACTTGGAAGTAATCTTTATGGTTGGCTACTAATTATGTAATTTGTCTTGCTGCTTGATAGTTTTTATTGTTGGAACTAATAGACTTTGAGAGAATTTCAGGCATGTGTTTGCTTTTGGACCATTATTCACTGAATTTGTAGTCTAATGTTTGCTTTAGAACTGTTATTGACTGAACTTGTAAGTTGAACTAATAGACTCTAAAAGAATTTCAGGCTTTGAAACCTACAAAGTACAAACACTGTTACACATCTCATAAAAAGTATATTAAAAATAATTCCAAGCTTTGAGATAATCATATTTCATACTTTGATTAAAAATAATTTAAAGCTCTCAAAATTCATATTTTGATTTAGCTACAAATTATATCAAGACTTTCAAATTAAAACATAAAAAAAGCAATGAAATTGATGAGAAAAAAGAAAGAAAATATAAATTTCCCAATTTGAGCAGCTGAGACTTGAAATTCGAACCCATCGCCATTTGGATATGTTGACGAGTGATTTTCGTCCCATGGAAAATTTCGAGATAACTCTCCCGAGAAAATCTTCCATCAACCTTGAATTTGTTTGGTTATGGGGGACCAAAAACAAATGTAGCAAAAAGGCAAGAAAAACACAAAGATCGACAAAGAGTATTTAACGTGATTCGGCGGAGCAAGTCATACCTACGTCCACAGACACAAAGTGGGGTGTTGCTTTTTTATTACCAAAACGAGCTCGGCCGACCTATTTAGAGGCGAGTCTGAAAGGAACTGAGTTGTTTGTTTCCTTTTTGAATTTCTTATAAATAATGCTGGAATGAGAATTTTTCCAACCCTTACAAATGAGATCAGCCTTCCCTTATATACTAATGAATACACGACACTGTTCCCGCATCTTTATGACATCAACGCTACAGATTTTCAGTGATTTGACATGTTTTCTCCCCCAACTGCCTCGCCGAAAATAAAGCCTACCCTCTAATTTCCCGTCACATCACGCCATAAAAGTACATTGTCACACTTTATTATTAATGATGACAGCATGTAAGATCTCTAGTACGAAAGTAGATTTCGGAAGGAAAAGTCCAAACTATCATGATTATACGCCGGTCACCGAGAGGTCGGCCAAAGGACTTGCCGATCACTCCGGCTGCTCCCGCCCCGACCCATAATATCCAGGCTCATCAACTTGTCCCAAGCGGTAAGATAACACCTAACCGAGCTACCGAACTAATGTGGTCGGCCTTAGCTTTGATGTTGTCGGCCTTTGAAGTTTGCACCGCGTTGTGTCATCTGGTCGGTCAGATCCGGGAAATAATGTTCGGACTCTCTTACTTTCCGAGATCTGACTAATACCTCCGAACATCTTTCCAATATAAAAAAATGAAATTTCAACTCTACCCTCGCCGAACTGTTCGAATACCTTAGTTACAGAAATCTCCATCAATATTTGTCACATAGTTCTCGGTTTCAATATGTGTACGAGTTAGTATCGTGAACTATAAAATTGGAAGTGTGCTGATCAGCCGGTGGGTGGTCGGCCTTAGGAAACATGTGGAAAGCTACCCTGGTGCTGAATCAGGTCGTCCCCGGTATCTTCATGTGCTCCGTCCTCACGCCGATGACAGATACTTGGTGGGACGTAACCCGACCCCAAAGTGAAGAGATGGATAGCCTCGGCGGAACTGATCCAGCCCCGAGTTGGTGGAACAGAGCAGTCTCGGCGGAATGAATCGAGTCCCGAGCTGGTGGAACATAATAGCCTCGGTAGAACGAATCCAGCCCCGAGATGGTGGAATATAATAACCTCGGCGGAATGAATTCAGCCCCGAGCTGGTGGAACATAGAAGACTTAATCATGATGGAAGAATTTCAACCTCTGAGGCTCCGCCGATCTCGGCGTAGGCGTGCTCTTGCCGAGCATCATCAAAAATAAAAAAGTGGAACAAGACAAGGTTAGCACAATGGAGGTGACTAAACACATACTCCATATAGACCAAAAAAGATCACAAATCGGGTGCCTCGAGGTAGCGTCCTGTCTGGTGCCTCCCAAATCACAATTCTGAATCTTACAATTCAGAGTCCCGGCTAACCGACCTACGGATTAGTGAGTGGCCGAGACCTTGAGGGCAAAAACCTCCTCATGCTGGGCGGCTCTGGAGCCTGCAAGCGCTATGAGGGCAGAAACCTCTTCATGTCATACTTCTCTTGATCCGAGGCGGTTAGGCAGATACCCCATGGGGGAAGAAGACACCCCGTGTGTGCCATCCCTTGGGTGGTTCTCAATGGGACTCACCAGCCAACTAGCAGGGGAAGAAACCTCTATGGGTCCGGTTTACCCGAGACCACAATGGTTATGGAGGCCATTCGGCCGTCCCCATGCCATGTGCTCCGATGGTTCTCAACGGGATTCACCAATCAACCCACAGGGAAAAAACCACCATAGGTCCGGTTTACCCGAGCTATTCCTCAAAGATGCGAGTCATGGGGTAGTAACGCTCCGGCCTCGGGGGTTTGATAATGACACCCGAGATTGGCGTACCACGAGAGGTTCGCGCGTTTCCCATATGTACCCCATCCCTTGATGCGTTCTGGATCCTCAAAGGTGAGAGGAGCCAGGTCTGAACATATCCACCCAGGTGTTTGATAATGACACCCGGGATTGGTGTGCCGTGGGTTTGATGCCCTTCTTAGCTACCGATCACCCATTCGCATCGAGCACATCCCAAGAATATTGAACACGACTTTCTCATTCAATTATTAAACAAGTAAAGTGGACAAGTTTTCAAATTCAAAAGAGAGAGTCATATTCATATTCGTGGGATCTATCGCCCTTCTTACAACTCTTTGTGGGTCATTCCAAGAGAGACTCTACAATAATTCTCTAGTTCAGGTCAAGTTATCCTATGACTTCTCAGTTTGAAGAAAAGGTCTACTGGAAATACTTCATTAGCATCTCGGAATTCCATGGCTTCTTGAGCCGAGTACCGTCTAAATACTCCAAAAGATAGGTACCCAGTCTTACTATCTCCACCACTCTGTACGACCCTTCCCATTTGGCACCCAATGAACCTTCTTCAGGTCTTCGGGTATTCAATGTGACCCTCCTGAAAACCAAATCTCCAGGAAGGAAGTACCGAATCCGAACCTTCTTATTGTAGAAACAAGCCATTCTCTACTGATAGACAGCTGCTTTTATAGCCGACTTCTCCCATTTTTCTTCAATTAGATCAAGATGATTCCTAATGAGCTCTTCATTCTTTTCGGCCTCAAAATGCCGGACCTTGTGGGTGATTATCCCGATCTCAGCTGGAATTATGCTTCGCAACCATAAGCCAAAGAAAAAGGAGTTTCCCTTGTGGAGTCATTGTAGGTTTTCCGGTGCGCCTATAATACTTCCGGTAACTCTTCGACCCACAAACCTTTACAAGATACGAGTCTGGCCTTCAGATTTGCCTTGATCATTTTGTTGGTGGCCTCGACCTGTCCGTTAGACTTGGGATGAGCAATTGAAGCAAATCTTAAGGCGATTTAGAGGTCTTCACAGAGCTTCCTAAAACCTTTGTTGTCGAATTACTTCCCATTATCAGTGATGATGGCCCGGGGAATTCCGAATCGGCATATGATACTCTTCTTTACAAAATCTGTCGCCTTCTTCTCTGTGATTGTAGATAGTGGTTATGCCTCTACCCATTTGGTGAAATAGTCGATGGCAACGATGACATACTTATCATGTCCTCGCCCTGCTGGCATCGGCTTGATGATGTCTAGCCCCCACTGGACGAATGGCCAGGGGCTGACTAGAGTGGTCAGCTGCTCCGCTGGTTGATGATGAATGTTGGCATTCTTATGACATCCCTCACACTTCCGAGCTATCTTCATCCCGTCTTGATGCATGGTCGGCCAATAGAATCCCTGCCTTAGCGCCTTGTATGCAATTGACTGCCCCCCGGCGTGACTCCTACAAATTCCTCCATGAATCTCTTTGAGCACATAAACCGCTTCCTTGGTGGCAAGACATCTCAAAAGCGGTACGGTGTATCCTCTCCGGTACAGGATTCCTTCAACCAATCAAAATTTTAAGCTTTTATACTTCAACTCTCTAGCCTCATTCTTATCTTTAGGTGTCTCCCTGGTCTCTAAGTAACTCCTGATCGGATCCATCCAAGAAGCATTCCCTTTTGTGTCTACCTCCATCACCTCCGAATTCCCAACACTTTTTTCCTGCAAGCAGATCAAATGGATGATTCTAGGCTTCTCTGATTTAATTGAGGATGCCAACCGAGCCAGCGAGTCTACCTAATGGTTGATTTCTCGATCGATCTGCTCGAATTGCACACTACCCATTTCCCCAGCCAACTTCTTCACCTCGGCCATATAAGCCATCATGTTAGGCTCCCTGGCCTGAAACTCGCCCTTTAGCTGTTGGATGGCCAGTATTACACTTGTGCGCGTTGTGAGGGCATAGCGGCATAGTTATCATATATTTAAGTATTGGATACTTATGCAAGTGTAATAGGAGGTTGTGTTTACCGATGGTACGGAAAGAGCTTCGCTCTGGATAGACCCATCGAAATTCCATTGGTAGTATGACTATGTGTCTATGGAAGTCCGAATCAGGGTAGATGTATTTGGTCTTAACTTGAGACTTACATCGCTAATACTTACGACAATCAATATACTTTGGTTTTGGTCGTCCAAGGCTTTAACAGGTTCTGTGTCCGCCTCTTCTGGGTATATTGAGAATCGTAGTGTATTGGGTGTGATGTCAAGATGGAAGTATCACTTCAGTCATATGGAGATGATGGTCACGTAGGATACGGAACTAGTACTATTGTATGCTGCAGCTATCAGGATAATATGACTAGGTCATGTTTATCCGATTATAGAGACTAGTTACCAGATATCCGATATGTGCTTCGTACGGGGCAGACACAATTCCAGCCCCAGGCTTAACACGTGACATCCGATACTGGATCGCAGTACGCAATACCACGTATACTACGCCTGATACAGATTATATATTCCTTTAAGAATATTTCTGGAGAATTGGGTAGGCACGGTGCTTTGCTAGAAGCCAACCATGTCTTGTAAATTGGTAAAAACGTAGTACTAGGTACGTACGTGTTCGGATAGTCCGACGGCCGGATTTACTGCCAACATATCCATGGATCTCATGGGTCGCTTCCCGAAGATTCACCGATGACGTATGACTCAGATATAATTAATCTGGGATTAATTATAAGAGAGAGAAAATTAATCTAGGATTAATTACGGAGATATTTTATATGAGATAAAATACTATTTAAAGAGAGAGAACGATTAATTTGGAATTAATCGATAAAATAATATATTCGATATATTATACGAAATTGGATTTCGACGCGGAATTAAAATTGGATTTTAATTCGGGCGAACGAGTTAATTTCGAATTAATTCGCTAGCGATGTGAATAGTAATTTTGCTAGGCATAATTATTTAATTAAATTTGATTTAATTATGTCGCAATAGAAAAATTCGTTAATTCGAAATTAGCGAACCCAAGCCCGGGATGTGTTGCGGGCCCACTCGCATTTTGAATCAAGTGGGGCCCACAAGTCACATCACGCGTCACATCACTAGTCAACTTTATCACTTTAATGTGATGGAAGTTGTTGGTAGGTGATTGTGTGTTAAACACACAAGTGTGATGGATTGAAAGACATATATCATTTTTTTATTACATTTGGAATATGACTTTCATTTTGGTAATTAGATTACATAACACACACAACTTCATCCTCTCTCTCTCCCTCCAACTCACGGCTTTTGAGCCATTTTTCTCTCTTTTGCTTCTCCTTTGCCGAGAACAACAAGGAAGAACAAGGAAATTTTATGGCAAAATTTCCAAAACTAGCACTTAAAGGAGTCATTCAAAGGTGATAGGGAAACAAACCCTTGAGCATGGAATCATTCACAAAGCTTGGAGCTTGAAGATCCACACACCAAGGGGTTGACCGAAACACACAAAGAGGAAAAGCTTGGAGTAGAATTTTTTGTGTTCATCGCATCCAAAAGCCGATCAAAGTGAGTATTTCCGCTACTTTACTTTGTTGCATTCGCACATTTCATTGCTTAATTTGATCTTGGTTTGACCTAGAAAACCCAACAATGCTCACTCAGTTCCATCGACCACTTTACTAACTGACCCGAGACCTCCGATTTATGCAAGATATGCCTAAAAGGATGATCGGTATAGACCCCAATAGGATAAGCTTGGAAGTAAGGCTGCAGCTTCCGGGCTGCCATAACCAAGGAAAAAGCCACCAGTTCATGGGTCTGGTATCTGGTCTCCGCATCCAGCAAGGCTTTACTAATATAATACACTGGTCTTTGAATTTTGTCAGCCGTCTGCACTAGAACTTAGCTAACAACATGTTTAGAAACAACTAAGTACAAGAATAAAGTCTCACCCGGGATTGGTTTAGCCAAAGGCGAGGTTGAGCTAAGTATTGCTTGAGTTGCATGAAGGCATCCTCGTACTCTGTCGTCCAGCTGACCTCCTTCTTAATCTTCTTGATCAACTTGAAAAAAGGATGGCATTTGTCGGTTGCCCAGAAGATGAACCGATTTAGTGCAGCCACCCGACCCGTTAAACTCTGCAACTCTTTGACTGTCTTGGGGGCTTTAATTCCAGAACAGCTCGGATCTTCTGTGGGTTCGCTTCTATACCTCGTGCACTGACCATGTATCCCAGAAAATTTCCTGACTCTACACCGAATGTGCATTTCTCTAGGTTCAGCCTCATATTATGCCTTTTTAATAGCTCGAAAGTCCCCGCGAGGTCGGCCAAATGATCCTCCAGTTCCTTGGTCATCGTTATCATGTCATCAACATATACTTGCATGGTTTTGCCGATGAGGGGCTTAAAAACCTTGTTCACCAACCTCTGAAATGTAGCCTCAACATGTTGGACAATTATGACCCATAGCGTCACTATTTGTACAGATCATGGTGTTTTTGTATAAATTGACTATGTGACAAAGGAGATTGCACTCTTATCATTTGTGATTAGATCACCTAGATGTGTAAATGATAGGAGGTCCCTATGATTTGTTCCTGGACGGAGAATGATATGAGACAATATCAGTCCACGAAGGATAAATCATTAAATATCCCTAGTCAGAGTATTATCGAGATTGGACATCGATAAATACGTAAAAGACTAGTATTACACTTGTGAGCGTTGTGAGGGCCAACGACATAGTTCTCATATATTTGGGTATAGGATACTCATGCAAGTGTAATAGGAGGTTGTGTTTCACCGATGGTACAAGAAACAGCTTCGCTCTGGATAGACCCCCTCGGAATTCCATTGGTAGTATGACTATGTGTCTATGGAAGTCCAAAATCAAGGTAAATGTATTTGGTCTTAACTTGAGACTTGCACCGCTAATACTTGCGACAATCAACATACTTTGGTTACGGTCGTCCAGGGCTTTAACAGGTTCTGTGTACGCCAATGCTGGGTATATTGAGAATCGTAGTGTGTTGGGTATGATGTCAAGATGGAAGTGTCACTCCAGTCATATGGAGATGATGGTCACGTAGGATACGGTACTAGTACTCTTAAGTACTGCAGTCATCGGGATAAAATGACAAGGTCATGTTTATCCGATTATAGAGACTAGTTACCAGACATCCGACATATGCTTCGTACGGGGCAGACACAATTCCAGCCCCAGGCCTAGCACGTGATCATTCGATACTGGACAGAAATACGCAATACCATGTATACTACGCCTGATATAGATCGCTTATTCCTGTAAGCATGTTTCTGGAGAATTGGGTAGGCATGGCGCTTTGCTAGAAGCCAACCCTGTCTTGTGAATCGGTGTAAACGTAGTACTAGGTACTTACGTGTTCGGATAGTCCGACGACCCGATTTTCTGCCAACATATCTGGGGATCTCATGGATCGCTTCCCGAAGATTCACCGTTGACGTATGACTCGCACTTTAATTAATCTGGGATTAATTTAAAGAGAGAGAAAATTAATCTGGGATTAATTACGGAGATATTTTATCTGGGATAAAATATCAATTAAAGAGAGAGAGAACGATTAATTTGGAATTAATCGGTAAAATAATATATTTGATATATTTAACGAAATTGGATTTCGACGTGGAATTAAAATTAGATTTTAATTCGGGCGAACGAGTTAATTTAGAATTAATTCGTTAGCGACGTGAATAGTGATTTCGCTAGGCGTAATCGTTTAATTGCGTCACAACCGAAAATTCATTAATTTGGAATTAGCGAACCCGAGCTCGAGATTGTTTGCGAGCGCATTCGCATTTCGAATTCGAGTGCGGCACGCAAGTCAAATCAAGCGTCAAATCATTAGTCATATCAAGCGTCAAATCAAATGTCACTTTGAATGATGTGACAAGTTGTCACTTGATTGAGTGATGTGAGTGATGGGAGTGGTTGGAAAGTTAAAAGGCTCATACCTTTGACTTTTTGCAAATTGAAAAATGGTAAATGGTTGATTAATTTTGGAAAATATAAAAACCGATTACACTTTTCATTTTCCCTCTCCTTGGCATACGGTTTAGGGAGGCAAAAACCATCCTCCTTCTTCTCTTTCTTCTCTCCAAAAATGCCCAAAGGCTGCGTTTTTTCTTTCTCTTTTCTGGTTCACTGCCGTGAATGGAGGAGAAACAAATGATGATTTGTGGCAAATCATCAAGGTGCTAGCACACTCTAGGAGGCATATAAGGTGATAGGGAAACCATCTCATGAGCAAGGAATGACCAAACCAAGCTTGGAGCTTCATGGATCAAGCCAAAACCGAATTTGAAGATTCAAAAATATGCTACTGTCGTGACTTGCAAAGAGGGAGGAGCATAAAATTTTGTTGTTCGTAGCATCCAATCCGTTCGATGTGAGTATGATTCTGCCATTCTCCTTGTTATATTCACTTGTTTCATGCTTGATATATGATCTTGGGAAGCTTAGTGTAGACCAACAATGGTATCTTGAGCCTTTGAAAGCATGAAATTGATTTTAGGGTTAAAATTGGGCAAAACGAATTTGGGCATGATTTAATGAAATTGGCTGAATTAGTATGCTTAAATGTTGTTTAATTGATGATTGATTGGATCAATTTGATGAAAAAGTGTTTGGAACAATTTTCCCCAATTTTGGTGTGATGGCCGAAAATGATGGAACCCTAAATTGTCTTGGATTTTTGATTTTTGATCATTGGATGTGTTGGAAATCATTTGGGGATGTTGAATTAATGTTGAATTGAATTTAATTGGATTGAATTTGATTTGGGCATGATTTTCCCCTTTGGCCGAGACATATATGCATGTTAATTGGGTTTGATTTTGATCAAAAGTGTTGGACACTAATTGATGTAAATAAGCATGATTAATTGTACAAATTTGGTGTTTTGGAAATATTGATTTGGGTAATTAATAATGCTATACACTTTAGGTAATTTAATTGAGAAATTTGGAATTTTTTGAATTAAATTAGTTGGGCTTAAAATTGGATTTGGGCTTGTTAAGTTTTTATTGGGTTTATTGGGCTTTGTTGTACAAAGTTGGGTTTAGGCAAAGTTGGTTGGATCTAATTAGGCCCAAAACCGCATCCATAAAGCCCAAACGCGACTTAATAGACCTTTAAAGTTTAATTGGGCCTAATGGGCCTAAATTGATTTCTGGGATTATGGGGTAACTCCCGGATTGGATTTTGGTTATTCGATTTGATCCGAGTTGACCAAAAGTCCACGCCTCAAGAAATTAATTAAAAGCCCATTGGACTTTAATTTAATTGACGTTGGACGTTTATCGTGTTTTGAGACCCGTTGCGATTAAATTTGGAATTTAAGTCGTAAAAGTTCATTATTAAAGTGTATTATTTAATTTGGAATTAAATAGTGAATTAAAATAAAATACATGTTAAATTGGATTTAATTATGTAATTTAATTTAATTCAAGAATTCGTACTTTAAGTACTTATTCGCAAAACGAGTTTGACTCGAGCAAAATCAAATCGTTGTTTGAACATTGGATGATCACTAATTATCATATTAATTAATTTGATTAGATTGATTGATAACATGCTTGTGTGAATACATGTTGCGATGCATGAATAATGTATATCAGATGGATATTAGCTGGGTGGGGCAATTTTGGAAATTGTAATAAATTTGATTTATTAATTGGACCTGCGTGTCCAGCCTTATCACCTCCTATTCTTTGTATTCTCTTCTCACCATTCCCCTCAATGTAAATGAGGTTTTTTAGAAGTGTAGTGTAACGGGTAGAAGTAATACATGTGCTAGCGGGAGAGAGAAAGAGAGAGATTTGATCTAGGATCAATGTGTAAAGTATCCATCCGCATATCATTATTATTTTATTATACGCGCTTTATTATGTGTTTAGAATGCATGTTTAAGGGTGTATGATGATGAGACCTTAATAAAGATAATAAATTGGTTGCCAATTTGCACTCGAAAAACCCTCCCATAATATTAAGCGTCTTTCCTTCCATTGAGTGATTCTCACTCAAGATCCGAGACTGGCATTGGCTTGTTGGCCAAAGTCAAGGCCTTTATCCGCGAGGATGTGTTTGAATCACGAAGGCTTTGTTACATATTGTGGTTGTCCTTGGTCGTTTGTGGTTTGTTGGCCAAAGTCAAGACCACTTCTTGTCCATCGACATTGATTATGAAGCTTTCCATGGTCAATGGGTCGCGCTTAACTGGGATCACTAAGTTTGTTGTGCCAAAGCCAAGGCTTAGTTGATTCAGAGGAAAAAGGTTAGGTAATACATTGGGTGTATTGGCATATATAAGATATATGTTTCGGACTTGGATGTCCCCCTACCGGATCTAGGAATTGGATTGGATCCAATTGATCTTAGAGATCTACCTAGTTAATTATCATACAATTTGTTGGCCAAAGTCAAGATTGCAATACTCGTTTAATTACTTGCCATACGCGCTCATTCAAATATCATTCTTCATATAAATTAATATTAGTTGGACTAATATTTAATTGTTGTTTTAATCAAAGCAGTTGGACTGTATTATAGTTGATTATATAATTGGATTATAGTAATCAATATATTTGAATTAATTAATTTCAATTTACAGTTGATTTTATAATTGGATTATAGTAATCAATGTAATTGGGGTTAATTAATTTAAATTATATTTGATTATATAGTTGGACTATAATAATCATTATAATAAATAGTACCATAAATCGTTGATTAAATAGTTGGACTATTAGAATCAAGATAAATGAAAGATTAGTGTTTAAAACATAATCCTGGGTGAAAATGTATTTAAACGACTATAATTTTCAAATTGGGAATTATTTCAGGATGGTCCTGGAAAAATAAATAAGTTATTTTATTGATAAAATAATATATTAAGCCTAAGCCGGAGTTAAGCAAATAGTAGAGCATAATCTTTGGAAGATTTATGTAATGATAACTTAAGTGCTTAATCCATTAAGCTTGTCGCAGTAGACTCCTTAATTTCTGAATCAGAACTAAGGATTAGATCCTTAAAAGTATGATGACGAAATTGAAGGATATTCATAAATCTATGTTTAGATTTTAGAAGTACTAAAATTGCAATTGATAACTCTTGGAGAGTTAATGACTATTCTCAAGGAGATAAAAGTCAAACTTTGCAATTAGGCAAGTAGCGCTAGTCGCACCTTACTTCGATATTCTAGAAACCCGAGGCTTGGCCAAAGGCTACTGGAATGTTGAAAAGGGCAAATGCAAAATCATTATAATATTCTAGGAAGATAAAGGACATATCCCAAAATGTCTGCCTTAAATGTGGCAAACGGGATCACGGAAGCGTGACTGCCTTTTGGACAAAGCAGACATGAAGGAATTGAAGACGAGCAAGGCTCTGACTTCAATTGTGATTGTCATAAATATATTCATTACTAGTATTTAAAATTGGATTTTAGATACTTAGTGATATATATATATATATATATATATATATTGATGTTCAGAATCTGTTATGAACAGAATACTAACTTCAATAGAGATTAATCTGCGAATTGGAAACGGGACGACTGTCGTTGTTTTAACCGTAGATACCTAAGTTTAGAAACTACCCTCGGGTGTGTACTTAACTTAGGAAACTGTTATATTTAACTAGTTTGACTAGGAACTTATCCCTATATCAGTGTTTAACACCCGCTGCGGGTGAACCTTTATATTCTAGAACACTAAAGTGTTTTATTATATAAAGATGATATTGAGATAAACACATTAGATGTGAATAACAGAATTCATTTTTTGAATATAAATAAATCTCAAACATATAACATGACAAACAAATAGCTCAAACTGATTTGATCAGGAGAAACTTAAAAGAGGCATTGTTGTCTGGGACACAATCAACAAGAATCGTATATCCACACTTTTGAAGAGTGGGTACTGTAAGGGTTTTTAGGGGCAGAATCCGGTAACGCGCGGAAGCGGCGGAAGATCGTATCTTCCGATTTCAAAACTTTTTTCGGATTAATTAAATAAACACATTTATTTAACATTCCAATAATCAAATTATGAAATAAAATTTCAAATGAATCATATTCAAGTGAATTACCAATTACCCTTATATGGTATTTTGTCCATTTTAGTCCGAAATTGATCCAATCAATTTTGAATGATTCTAAATCATTTCTAAGATGAACTTAGCATGTTCAAAACATCAAAACACCAAAGCACCAAAATCCCCAATTTTTGACCCTGGCCGAATGCACCATTTGGTGCACAATTGACCATTTGGTCATTTCATGCTTCAAAACACATCCAAATGAAATCCAATCAACATGAAACTTTGCATGCATCATATACACACCCAAATTCACAACATATATGAAAACCCCAAAATTTGGAATTGGTCATGAACCCTAATTTTTCAATTTCTTCAAATTGGACAAATTAGACCAAATTGGTTAAATCAACTACTTCAATCACGTTTTCTTCCATCCAATCAAAGTCTCAACACAATGAAACAACTCAAGATCAAATCTAGGTCATCTAAGAGTGGGTCAACAACTCTAGATTAGCAACAAGGTTTCCAAAACCTAAAAGAACACTTATTACTACAATAGCCATAAGCTTCCTTCATCATACATGCTTTACACTTTCACCAAAACTTCCATCAACAAAAACACAAGGAATAAAGAAAGAAATAACCTAAGAACATCATATGTTAAAGCCTAGATCCTAAGGAACATTTTCCTTTCTAATAGAAGTTGGAAAACTTACTAAAATCCAAGCTTTCTTTGATTTCTTCTTTCTTTCTCACAAGCTTCCTTTGCTTCCATTAATGGAGTTTTTTCTTTAAAGTGTATTAGGTTATAACCCAATGAAATGAAAAACAATATATACTTGCTTGGAAATCCCTTGGCCGAAATTGGTAAAGGCAATACAAGAAATTTAATTTCATTTCATTTGTATTTCATTTAATCAACTTGACATAATATCTTAAACACTTTAAGATATTTAATATTAAGTCAACAAATGCAACTAAGAAAAATATAACTCTTATATTTATAAAGTGTATGGCCGAAATTATGAATAATAAAGGAAAAAGATATTTTTATTTTTCAAACAATTTTTGAACAAATATCTTAAGAAGTCAAAATCAATTTGACAACCTTTTCCTTTAATGTATAAGTCAACAATTGCAACTTATAATCATTTCCTAACTTTATCATTTGGTGATATATTTATATTTTAATTATATTAATCATTTAACAATTAAATAATTAAATAATTAATTAAATACAAATATATCAAATATATGTATTATATTTACTTTAAATATCTCAAATACATATATTAATGATATATGTCAAATACCTTTATTTGACTATTTATTAATGTGTATTTAATAATATCATATATTAAATACAAATACACATTAATTAGGAAATGACGGTTCGGCCCGTTCGCATGTATTTTTCGTTTAACGATTAAACGATTTATAAATAATCATCATTATTCATAAATGTTGCTCTAGTGCTCTACGAGTATGTTTCATTATTGAGACTCTCTAGATTCAGGTATATCCGTCACGAAATCCAATTTCATGTACATAATCTATCCACCCGTAGATTATGACGATCACGGATAAACTAGCTGAATCATACAGGTCGAGGTCATTGCATACGTATAATCCCTCCGTCACAGGTATCCAGATAATCCCAGAGATATAGATGTAAACGTCAAATCTCTATAGGTATTATCTCGTCGACGTATCTATTAGCAATCTCTAAATAACATTCGGAACTTACTTCCGAAGTATACTGTGGCCACAGATTTAACAGACTGCTAATAATATGGACTACCTATGCTCTGTACACAGAACTGACGGATCCTATCTTGACACACACAGGATATCCTGAGGATCGATCCACACCCAACGAACAGGCGGAGGTCTGATCTAAATAGATCGGTGACGTGACTGCCATCTAAGTGTGGAGGATGTCTCATACATCCACAGTGGTGTCTCAAGTCGAAGGACCACTATGCTACTCAACCCGAGAAGATTCTTATTGACGTTGGCGTACCATCCATTAAGAATCTTCGGTGAGCCGTTCAGTGTTTATCCACTATAAACACCTACACGTCTATACGAGTCTCCATAGACTCATGGTTCATTGGGATAAACCATCGGACCAAGTCTCGATATACGACATGTACTGGTCTCAACGGATTTGACTAACCGACCCGTGTTAGCAAATCTTGACCAGGAACTTTGTTGATAATATACATATAGCAGTGACACTTCCCAATGTCAATTACAAACTAACTTTGTAACTGTGTACTGCATTATATATTATCGGGCCTTTGTCTAATATATACATATCACTAAACCACATTTATTTTCAATCTAATCGTAATCAGATCGAATACGTATATAAGAACAAGAGGTGCAACCATAAATAAGTAATATTATGGAATAAGGGGATGTTCGTATTCATGAATCAGACATAAATACGGCCCGGATTGGCGCTCTGAGCACCAACCCCAACAATTTCTCCCACTTGCTCTAGTGCCAATCCACGGTATCATATACACGTCTCAATGTGCATCGTATGCACATGGCCCTCAAAAGCTCACCCAGTACTTAAGAGGTAAGAAACAAGTCCGCTATGAAATATCGAGTTTGTCAAACACTCTATCGTTTCCCATAGTCAGCATCATTCATATTTTGTAGAATCTAAATTATACATTAATATGAAATGGATGCTATATCTGTATTATGCTACAGCTACTAAGTTGTCCAAGTATTTAGGGATCAAATCCAAAATACTATGAGGACAACCGCAAGCACAACACCAATTTAAAACTTCTATTTTAAAAGGTCACTATGCAACTTCATAAGTCAATACTTTATAAGTTGCATTTAATTCCACTATAAAAGTAGAATCCTTCGTGACACTCCCACTGCATCTTTTCTGACTCTTTATGACGTAGACTGTCTAACGTCATAATTAGTCTCAAAACTAATATGACCCTAATGGTTGCAGACTATATTCTCCATGAATTAGAAACTCGTTCTTAATATCTCAAAGATCACAAAGAACGTGTTTCAAGATCCATCATATGGTCTATAGGATGTCAAAATAACTCGTAACAATTACGATTAAATCGACATCGATAATCGCACATAATAAAGTATTTATTATGTCATCATCAAATGATACATAAGATTGATTAGACATTCTAATCAATATCTCTTTCGAAAAAGGAATCATCCTTTACGAAAGATGAATACTTTATATAAGACACACAATAACTGTCCAACAGTTATACTAACTGTCATACAGATAGCCTAGTTATGTCCTTTATTAGATCATATCTAATGTACGAATAATAGGAGTATCTCACAAGTCTCTTGGTTTTATATCTTATATAAAACTTTATATCAAATATAACAAGACTACTCCCACTGATTTCACAGAGTAAAGAAGACTTAGGTAAATCTTTTACCTCACAAACATCTCATTATTACTATAATAATGATAATGTCGTTAGGATATATAACACTAGAAAGTAATTTGTACGCTCCCACTAACCCTTTTATCAGATATGTATTCTTTATACTTTGACAAGATCAGACAATCTGACGATATCAAAAATAGAGAACACATATTTCTGGAAGACTTATCCGAGTCTACAATAGGCTCTATAAGCTAGCACACTAAACTGCAATTTCAGCAGAACACAAACTCTAGGGCCATTCCAGAATGAACTCTTCAAACAAGGAAATCACAAATGATCTCTTATCGAATAAGTCATCCAAAAACGCCACTTTGCATTCTTTAGCTAAAATATACAGTTTATTATCAACATTAACCAATATATCTTTAATTGTTCATTAGTGTGACTAGAGATAAGTTTTCTCAGAATCTACAATAGATTGCTGAGTATAACTTTTCTCACTGTCATACTGTAAAGGTCAAACCTTTAATAAGCTCACAATGCTTTCGCTGCGCAAACAATTAGCACATATCATGAACTAATTCATAATGAAAGCTTAATCAAGTTCAAAACTTGATCGTAGTAAGCTATGAACAATCTTAGATCTAAGGTTCAATGGTGAACTTCCAGAATCGATATCAAATATCGCTTCCATTACAAGTTATAGGATAATTTTTTCTTCAGTAAGAAAACAACGGAACCATTAAGTATCAAATACTCGTGAATGATTCTGTTATTCCTATGGACTTGTATAGAAGATGTATAAGGGTTTTTCATCTTATTAATTACATAGTTCCAATTATAATTTATCATTCTCACATTTGACTTCAATAAGTCAAGTCTTTTCTACAATAGTTAACATCAGATGTTACACACCAAATAAAAATTTTATTACTTAGATTGTAGGAAAGATATTCTATTAAATAGAATACAATATTCTATTAAACAGAATAAACGATAAACTTTTACTTATACCTCCGAGGTGTAAGTAATTTCCATTATATAACTATTATATAAAAGAAAGATTGAAATCTCAAACTTTTCAAGATTCAAATTTTCTACCTATACATATCATATATGCAACTGTAGAAAATAATGGAACATTAATTAAAGAGATGAATTAGTGTTACTGGAGTATAACCCCAAGAGTATTGAAACTAATTCGGTAACATTCAATATCAAACGAACCAAATCATATAAGATCCGATTGCTCCCACTACTCAATTCCATCAAGATGGAATCGTGGAAGAACAATATTGAATATGAATCATATTCACTAAATAACCTTAGAACTAATTGCTTTAAATTCATACGTTTGATCGTATCAAAGATCTTTGAACAGTTCAAAGACATGTTATGAATTTTGAGGATAGAATTCTCTAAAACCTTTAGATTGAATATATTTGAACAAGTCAAAAATGTTCAATCTACGTTTCATCAGAACGGATTGAAAGTACTTGATACTTTCAAGACTTTCAATGTGTGTTCCTTCAGAAACACGTAACTAAGTTATGACAATTCATCAACTAAGTTACGAAATAAAGAAAACTACCTTAAGCAATTATTATTTATAAAACTACATACATCCAATGTATCAGTTAAATAAATTTGGTGGTCCAATGACAATCATTGGTTAAACGAGATCTTAATCACTTTCCTGAATACAATATTCATTAAATGGATAAGGATGTGTGGTGTGATCTAGTATCAAACCATCATTTACCATACGGAATAAGCATCCAATGCTTAAGTGATTAAACTCATAAAGCACCGTTCTAAATTATTTACTTTACCGAATAATTTCTCTTTATGTTTATCTCTACGTCAATGACACTACTAGTTATTATAAAATATGTAACAATTGTTTATAAAGAACAAGTGACTATCCAATAGTCGCAAGTTCCGATATCAAATATCAAAACAATCGTTAACCAATATTTCAAATAACTAGACGGGAGATCTGGTATCAATACCTATAGTTGTAGTATTGTGAAAATCGATATTTTCTATACACAAATATACGCATCTCCTTTCTTTAGCTTTACTATTTGCATTCAACTATTCACAACAATTGTAAATAACTGATTAGCAAATTGTGTCATACACATTACCTCTAAAGGTAATTAAAGCTTAGAAACGTCATTACTAGATAAACAAATACCTAATAGGGCTTTCTAATGCCAGTCAAGAATCTCGAGACATGAACTAATTCAAGTCAATTCTTACTGCATAAGAAACTATTGTCTCTAAAGTATTACATCCTAAAGGGATATCTATCTAGATTATCTATCATGACTTAGAAACTAAGTCATAACCATCTTTATTTTTGAAGAAAATCGGAACAATAGTTCCCGATGGTTTAGACCAATCTAATAATATCCTAGTCTAATAGTATCTAGAACCTATTCTAGAATAACTGCAACCAAGAGTCTAGTCAGATAACATATCAAAATATGTGTGCAGTAAATAAAAGTTTAATTCTATCTACTATAGAATAAGGAAACAAACAAGCGGCAATTTCCATAATAACATACACTGCCTAAGTTTGGAATATTTTAAACTTAGCAGTGCCTCCCACTATTTTTACGTAATGCCGTAATCCCCAACGGAAAGACGAGAATTCAATAATTAAATCGAATTCCATAATGGGAAGAGGACCCCATGAATATATTTCGACTCACAGCAGAGGCACGGTCTCGCCGACGTATATTCACAGGTAGACAACTAATTGTCAATCACTCACTAGTGACTCCAAGGTTCCGGTCCTGGCCGTTTCTCGTTGTCGCTGCGAAGGCAGGCCCACAAGGAGACGTACCAAGGTTAAACTTGTCAATGATAAACTCAAGTTACTTGCGTAACCCTGACAGCTAGGGCACGTTCAGGATTCCGCTTTCGCTTGAATTTATCTAGTATCTAATATACATTCGGCATAAATAAATTTCTATCAGCTACACCCTCACAGCAGAGGCACGGTCTCGGATGTAGTCAATGAAAAGATATTTATAAACCGTATTGACAAGACGGACCAAGAAACAAGTATTCCAAATACTAGTTACTATTTAAACCTTATTAAGCGGGGATATTCCATTAAGTGTCATACATCCTAAATCTAATCAAATTAGATTATAACATGCATGTATAAAGTCAAGAAAACATGATTAAACATTGAATAAAATAAGCTAATCATTTATGGAGGCCTAGAATCAGACTTGCTCTGATACCATTTTGTAGGGGTTTTAGGGGCAGAATCCGGTAACGCAGCGGAAGCGGCGGAAGATCGTATCTTCCGATTTCAAAACTTTTTCTCGGATTAATTAAATAACACATTTATTTAACATTCCAATAATCAAATTATGAAATAAAATTTCAAATGAATCATATTCAAGTGAATTACCAAATTACCCTTATATAGTATTTTGTCCATTTTAGTCCGAAATTGATCTAATCAATTTTGAATGATTCTAAATCATTTCTAAGATGAACTTAGCATGTTCAAAACATCAAAACACCAAAGCAACCAAAATCCCCAATTTTGACCCTAAGGCCGAATGCACCATTTGGTGCACAATTGACCATTTGGTCATTTCATGCTTCAAAACTCATCCAAATGAAATCCAATCAACATGAAACTTTGCATGCATCATATACACACCCAATTCTCAACATATATGAAAACCCCAAAATTTGGAATTGGTCATGAACCCTAATTTTTCAATTTCTTCAAATTGGACAAATTAGACCAAATTGGTTAAATCAACTACTTCAATCACGTTTTTCTTCCATCCAATCAAAGTCTCAACACAATGAAACAACTCAAGATCAAATCTAGGTCATCTAAGAGTGGGTCAACAACTCTAGATTAGCAACAAGGTTTCCAAAACATAAAAGAACTTATCTACATACCATAAGCCTTCCTTCCTCATCATACATGCTTACACTTTCACCAAAACTTCCATCAACAAAAACACAAGAATAAAGAAAGAAATAACCTAAGAACATCATATGTTAAAGCCTAGATCCTAAGGAACATTTTCCTTTCTAATAGAAAGTTGGAAAAACTCACTAAAATCCAAGCTTTCTTTGATTTCTTCTTTCTTTCTCACAAGCTTCCTTTGCTTCCATTAATGGAGTTTTTTCTTTAAAGTGTATTAGGTTATAACCAAATGAAATGAAAAACAATATATACTTGCTTGAAAAGCCCTTGGCCGAAATTGGTAAGGCAAATACAAGAAATATTAATTTCATCTTCATTTGTATTTCATTTAATCAACTTGACATAAATATCTTAAACACTTTAAAGATATTTATATTAAGTCAACAAATGCAACTAAGAAAAATATAACTCTTATATTTATAAAGTGTATGGCCGAAATTATGAATAATAAAGGAAAAAGATATTTTTATTTTTCAAACAATTTTTGAACAATATCTTAAGAAGTCAAAATCAATTTGACAACCTTTTCCTTTAATGTATAAGTCAACAATTGCAACTTATAATCATTTCCTAACTATATCATTTGGTGATATATTTATATTTTAATTATATTAATCATTTAACAATTAAATAATTAAATAATTAATTAAATACAAATATATCAAATATATGTATTATATTTACTTTAAATATCTCAAATACATATATTAATGATATATGTCAAATACCTTTATTTGACTATTTATTAATGTGTATTTAATAATATCATATATTAAATACAAATACACATTAATTAGGAAATGACGGTTCGGCCCGTTCGCATGTATTTTTCGTTTAACGATTAAACGATTTATAAATAATCATCATTATTCATAAATGTTGCTCTAGTGCTCTACGAGTATGTTTCATTATTGAGACTCTCTAGATTCAGGTATATCCGTCACGAAATCCAATTTCATGTACATAATCTATCCACCCGTAGATTATGACGATCACGGATAAACTAGCTGAATCATACAGGTCGAGGTCATTGCATGCGTATAATCCCTCCGTCACAGGTATCCAGATAATCCCAGAGATATAGAAGTAAACGTCAAATCTCTATAGGTATTATCTCGTCGACGTATCTATTAGCAATCTCTAAATAACATTCGGAACTTACTTCCGAAGTATACTGTGGCCACAGATTTAACAGACTGCTAATATATATGGACTACCTATGCTCTGTACACAGAACTGACGGATCCTATCTTGACACACACAGGATATCCTGAGGATCGATCCACACCCAACGAACAGGCGGAGGTCTGATCTAAATAGATCGGTGACGTGACTGCCATCTAAGTGTGGAGGATGTCTCATACATCCACAGTGGTGTCTCAAGTCGAAGGACCACTATGCTACTCAACCCGAGAAGATTCTTATTGACGTTGGCGTACCATCCATTAAGAATCTTCGGTGAGCCGTTCAGTGTTTATCCACTATAAACACCTACACTTCTATACGAGTCTCCATAGACTCATGGTTCATTGGGATAAACCATCGGACCAAGTCTCGATATACGACATGTACTGGTCTCAACGGATTTGACTAACCGACCCGTGTTAGCAAATCTTGACCAGGAACTTTGTTTGATAATATACATATAGCAGTGACACTTCCCAATGTCAATTACAAACTAACTTTGTAACTGTGTACTACATTATATATTATCGGGCCTTTGTATAATATATACATATCACTAAACCACATTTAGTTTCAATCTAATCGTAATCAGATCGAATACGTATATAAGAACAAGAGGTGCAACCATAAATAAGTAATATTATGGAATAAGGGGATGTTCGTATTCATGAATCAGACATAAATACGGCCCGGATTGGCGCTCTGAGCACCAACCCCAACAATTTCTCCCACTTGCTCTAGTGCCAATCCACGGTATCATATACACGTCTCAATGTGCATCGTATGCACATGGCCCTCAAAAGCTCACCCAGTACTTAAGAGGTAAGAAACAAGTCCGCTATAAAATATCGAGTTTGTCAAACAAACTCTATCGTTTCCCATAGTCAGCATCATTCATATTTTGTAGAATCTAAATTATACATTAATATGAAATGGATGCTATATCTGTATTATGCTACAGCTACTAAGTTGTCCAAGTATTTAGGGATCAAATCCAAAAATATTATGAGGACAACCGCAAGCACAACACCAATTTAAAACTTCTATTTTAAAAGGTCACTATGCAACTTCATAAGTCAATACTTTATAAGTTGCATTTAATTCCACTATAAAAGTAGAATCCTTCGTGACACTCCCACTGCATCTTTTCTGACTCTTTATGACGTAGACTGTCTAACGTCATAATTAGTCTCAAAACTAATATGACCCTAATGGTTGCAGACTATATTCTCCATGAATTAGAAACTCGTTCTTAATATCTCAAAGATCACAAAGAACGTGTTTCAAGATCCATCATATGGTCTATAGGATGTCAAAATAACTCGTAACAATTACGATTAAATCGACATCGATAATCGCACATAATAAAGTATTTATTATGTCATCATCAAATGATACATAAGATTGATTAGACATTCTAATCAATATCTCTTTCGAAAAAGGAATCATCCTTTACGAAAGATGAATACTTTATATAAGACACACAATAACTGTCCAACAGTTATACTAACTGTCATACAGATAGCCTAGTTATGTCTTTTATTAGATCATATCTAATGTACGAATAATAGGAGTATCTCACAAGTCTCTTGGTTTTATATCTTATATAAAACTTTATATCAAATATAACAAGACTACTCCCACTGATTTCACGGAGTAAAGAAGACTTAGGTAAATCTTTTACCTCACAAACATCTCATTATTACTATAATAATGACAATGTCGTTAGGATATATAACACTAGAAAGTAATTTGTACACTCCCACTAACCCTTTTATCACATATGTATTCTATATACTTTGACAAGATCAGACAATCTGACGATATCAAAAATAGAGAACACATATTTCTGGAAGACTTATCCGAGTCTACAATAGGCTCTATAAGCTAGCACACTAAACTGCAATCTCAGCAGAACACAAACTCTAGGGCCATTCCAGAATGAACTCTTCAAATAAGGAAATCACAAATGATCTCTTATCTGAATAAGTCATCCAAAAACGCCACTTTGCATTCTTTAGCTAAAATATACAGTTTATTATCAACATTAACCAATATATCTTTAATTGTTCATTTAGTGTGACTAGAGATAAGTTTTCTCAGAATCTACAATAGATTGCTGAGTATAACTTTTCTCACTGTCATACTGTAAAGGTCAAACCTTTAATAAGCTCACAATGCTTTCGCTGCGCAAACAATTAGCACATATCATGAACTAATTCATAATGAAAGCTTAATCAAGTTCAAAACTTGATCGTAGTAAGCTATGAACAATCTTAGATCTAAGGTTCAATGGTGAACTTCCAGAATCGATATCAAATATCGCTTCCATTACAAGTTATAGGATAATTTTTTCTTCAGTAAGAAAACAACGGAACCATTAAGTATCAAATACTCGTGAATGATTCTGTTATCCTATTGGACTTGTACGGAAGATGTATAAGGGTTGTTTCATCTTATTAATTACATAGTTCCATTTTAATTTATCATTCTCACATTTGACTTCAATAAGTCAAGTCTTTTCTACAATAGTTAACATCTGATGTTACACACCAAGTAATAAAAAATTTTATTACTTAGGATCGTAGGAAAGATATTCTATTAAATAGAATACAATATTCTATTAAACAGAATAAACGATAAACTTTTACTTATACCTCCGAGGTGTAAGTAATTTCCATTATATAACTATTATATAAAAGAAAGATTGAAATCTCAAACTTTTCAAGATTCAAATTTTCTACCTATACATATCATATATGCAACTGTAGAAAATAATGGAACATTAATTAAAGAGATGAATTAGTGTTACTTAGATATAACCCCAACCCCAAGAGTATTGAAACTAATTCGGTAACATTCAATATCAAACGAACCAAATCATATAAGATTCGATTGCTCCCACTACTCAATTCCATCAAGATGGAATCGTGGAAGAACAATATTGAATATGAATCATATTCACTAAATAACCTTAGAACTAATTGCTTTAAATTCATACGTTTGATCGTATCAAAGATCTTTGAACAGTTCAAAGACATGTTATGAATTTTGAGGATAGAATTCTCTAAAACCTTTAGATTGAATATATTTGAACAAGTCAAAAATGTTCAATCTACGTTTCATCAGAACGGATTGAAAGTACTTGATACTTTCAAGACTTTCAATATGTGTTCCTTCAGAAACACGTAACTAAGTTATGACAATTCATCAACTAAGTTACGAAATAAAGAAAACTACCTTAAGCAATTATTATTTATAAAACTACATACATCCAATGTATCAGTTAAATAAATTTGGTGGTCCAATGACAATCATTGGTTAAACGAGATCTTAATCACTTTCCTGAATACAATATTCATTAAATGGATAAGGATGTGTGGTGTGATCTAGTATCAAACCATCATTTACCATACGGAATAAGCATCCAATGCTTAAGTGATTAAACTCATAAAGCACCGTTCTAAATTATTTACTTTACCGAATAATTTCTCTTATGTTTATCTCTACGTCAATGACACTACTAGTTATTATAAAATATGTAACAATTGTTTATAAAGAACAAGTGACTATCCAATAGTCGCAAGTTCCGATATCAAATATCAAAACAATCGTTAACCAATATTTCAAATAACTAGACGGGAGATCTGGTATCCAATACCTATAGTTGTAGTATTGTGAAAATCGATATTTTCTATACACAAATATACGCATCTTCTTTCTTTAGCTTTACTATTTGCATTCAACTATTCACAACAATTGTAAATAACTGATTAGCAAATTGTGTCAGACACATTACCTCTAAAGGTAATTAAAGCTTAGAAACGTCATTACTAGATAAACAAATACCTAATAGGGCTTTCTAAATGCCAGTCAAGAATCTCGAGACATGAACTAATTCAAGTCAATTCTTACTGCATAAGAAACTATTGTCTCTAAAGTATTATATCCTAAAGGGATATCTATCTAGATTATCTATCATGACTTAGAAACTAAGTCACTAACCATCTTTATTTTTGAAGAAAATCGGAACAATAGTTCCCGATGGTTTAGACCAATCTAATAATATCCTAGTCTAAAAGTATCTAGAACCTATTCTAGAATAACTGCAACCAAGAGTCTAGTCAGATAACATATCAAAATATGTGTGCAGTAAATAAAAGTTTAATTCTATCTACTATAGAATAAGGAAACAAACAAGCGGCAATTTCCATAATAACATACACTGCCTAAGTTATGGAATATTTTAAACTTAGCAGTGCCTCCCACTATTTTTACGTAATGCCGTAATCCCCAACGGAAAGACGAGAATTCAATAATTAAATCGAATTCCATAATGGGAAGAGGACCCCATGAATATATTTCGACTCACAGCAGAGGCACGGTCTCGCCGACGTATATTCACAGGTAGACAACTAATTGTCAATCACTCACTAGTGACTCCAGGTTCCGGTCCTGGCCGTTTCTCGTTGTCGCTGCGAAGGCAGGCCCACAAGGAGACGTACCAAGGTTAAACTTGTCAATGATAAACTCAAGTTACTTGCGTAACCCTGACAGCTAGGGCACGTTCAGGATTCCGCTTTCGCTTGAATTTATCTAGTATCTAATATACATTCGGCATAAATAAATTTCTATCAGCTACACCCTCACAGCAGAGGCACGGTCTCGGATGTAGTCAACGAAAAGATATTTATAAACCGTATTGACAAGACGGACCAAGAAACAAGTATTCCAAATACTAGTTACTTTAAACCTTATTAAGCGGGGATATTCCATTAAGTGTCATACACCCTAAATCTAATCAAATTAGATTATAACATGCATGTATAAAGTCAAGAAAACATGATTAAACATTGAATAAAATAAGCTAATCATTTATGGAGGCCTAGAATCAGACTCGCTCTGATACCATTTTGTAGGGGTTTTAGGGGCAGATCCGGTAACGCAGCGGAAGCGGCGGAAGATCGTATCTTCCGATTTCAAAACTTTTTCTCGGATTAATTAAATAAACATATTTATTTAATTTCCAATAATCAAATTATGAAATAAAATTTCAAATGAATCATATTCAAGTGAATTTACCAAATTACCCTTATATAGTATTTTGTCCATTTTAGTCCGAAATTGATCTAATCAATTTTGAATGATTCTAAATCATTTCTAAGATGAACTTAGCATGTTCAAAACATCAAAACACCAAAGCAACCAAAATCCCCAATTTTTGACCCTAAGGCCGAATGCACCATTTGGTGCCCAAATTGACCATTTGGTCATTTCATGCTTCAAAACTCATCCAAATGAAATCCAATCAACATGAAACTTTTATGCATCATATACACACCCAATTCACAACATATATGAAAACCCCCAAATTTGGAATTGGTCATGAACCCTAATTTTTCAATTTCTTCAAATTGGACAAATTAGACCAAATTGGTTAAATCAACTACTTCAATCATGTTTCTTCCATCCAATCAAAGTCTCAACACAATGAAACAACTCAAGATCAAATCTAGGTCATCTAAGAGTGGGTCAACAACTCTAGATTAGCAACAAGGTTTCCAAAACCATAAAAGAACACTTATTACTACAATAGCCATAAGCTTCCTTCATCATACATGCTTTACACTTTCACCAAAACTTCCATCAACAAAAACACAAGGAATAAAGAAAGAAATAACCTAAGAACATCATATGTTAAAGCCTAGATCCTAAGGAACATTTTCCTTTCTAATAGAAAGTTGGAAAAACTCACTAAAATCCAAGCTTTCTTTGATTTCTTCTTTCTTTCTCACAAGCTTCCTTTGCTTCCATTAATGGAGTTTTTTCTTTAAAGTGTATTAGGTTATAACCAAATGAAATGAAAAACAATATATACATGCTTGGAAAAGCCCTTGGCCGAAATTGGTAAAGGCAAATACAAGAAATATTAATTTCATTTCATTTGTATTTCATTAATCAACTTGACATAATATCTTAAACACTTTAAAGATATTTATATTAAGTCAACAAATGCAACTAAGAAAAAATATAACTCTTATATTTATAAGTGTATGGCCGAAATTATGAGAAATAAAGGAAAAAGATATTTTTATTTTTCAAACAATTTTTGAACAAATATCTTAAGAAGTCAAAACCAATTTGACAACCTTTTCCTTTAATGTATAAGTCAACAATTGCAACTTATAATCATTTCCTAACTTTATCATTTGGTGATATATTTATATTTTAATTATATTAATCATTTAACAATTAAATAATTAAATAATTAATTAAATACAAATATATCAAATATATGTATTATATTTACTTTAAATATCTCAAATACATATATTGATGATATATGTCAAATACCTTTATTTGACTATTTATTAATGTGTATTTAATAATATCATATATTAAATACAAATACACATTAATTAGGAAATGACGGTTCGGCCCGTTCGCATGTATTTTTCGTTTAACGATTAAACGATTTATAAATAATCATCATTATTCATAAATGTTGCTCTAGTGCTCTACGAGTATGTTTCATTATTGAGACTCTCTAGATTCAGGTATATCCGTCACGAAATCCAATTTCATGTCCATAATCTATCCACCCGTAGATTATGACGATCACGGATAAACTAGCTGAATCATACAGGTCGAGGTCATTGCATACGTATAATCCCTCCGTCACAGGTATCCAGATAATCCCAGAGATATAGATGTAAACGTCAAATCTCTATAGGTATTATCTCGTCGACGTATCTATTAGCAATCTCTAAATAACACTCGGAACTTACTTCCGATGTATACTGTGGCCACAGATTTAACAGACTGCTAATAATATATGGACTACCTATGCTCTGTACACAGAACTGACGGATCCTATCTTGACACACACAGGATATCCTGAGGATCGATCCACACCCAACGAACAGGCGGAGGTCTGATCTAAATAGATCGGTGACGTGACTGCCATCTAAGTGTGGAGGATGTCTCATACATCCACAGTGGTGTCTCAAGTCGAAGGACCACTATGCTACTCAACCCGAGAAGATTCTTATTGACGTTGGCGTACCATCCATTAAGAATCTTCGGTGAGCCGTTCAGTGTTTATCCACTATAAACACCTACACTCTCTACGAGTCTCCATAGACTCATGGTTCATTGGGATAACCCATCGGACCAAGTCTCGATATACGACATGTACTGGTCTCAACGGATTTGACTAACCGACCCGTGTTAGCAAATCTTGACCAGGAACTATGTTTGATAATATACATATAGCAGTGACACTTCCCAATGTCAATTACAAACTAACTTTGTAACTGTGTACTGCATTATATATTATCGGGCCTTTGTATATATACATATCACTAAACTAAACCACATTAGTTTCAATCTAATCGTAATCAGATCGAATACGTATATAAGAACAAGAGGTGCAACCATAAATAAGTAATATTATGGAATAAGGGGATGTTCGTATTCATGAATCAGACATAAATACGGCCCGGATTGGCGCTCTGAGCACCAACCCCAACAGGTAACTACTTCGGACTGATTTGATTCAATCAAATAAAGTCTACGAATCTAGTTTATTGGGCAAAGTGCCTAAAACACTATTTACTTGGTAAAAGTATACATGCCACCAATCTGTTAGCCCTAGTTCATAGTGAAGCAAGTGGGCCCATATCTAGCTAGGCTAGATGTGGATATGAATATTTCTGACCTTTACGGATGTGGCATCACGTTATGGTTTGTGTTCTTTTTGAAGAACACAAATCGGAAAATTTTATAGTTTCGACACGAAATAGACAAACAGATCGGCTGAAGTTATTAAACTGTCACGGTGAGACCGTAATGGAAAATACTTAAGCAATAAGTTTCTAATGTACTTGAAGAGTATAGTATTCTTTCAAAGAGGACTCCTCCCGGAACACGTCATCCTGACGGTGTGTCCGAACGGATAAACCGAATTTTGTTGGACATGATAAGGTTAATCATGAGTCACTCTGAGCTACCATTTCCTTCAACGGATAAGCTTTAAACAGTGCAGAACTTATTTTGAATAAGGTGTCATAAAATTTGTTTGACAGATTTCATATTAGATATGAATGGGAAGGAAACTGAGTTTCACATTCCTGATAATTTGGGAATGCTAGGCATATGTTTGGATGATACCAAACTAAAACCCAAATTGGATACGTGCCAAATATAGGTAATCCTAGGGATACCATAAGTATAGTACTTATACAACTCACTAGAGAACAATTATATTGTTGCTCACCATGCGGTTTTCCTAAGAGGAATACCGATATGCAGTGGTAAGTGGGAGGATAGTAAAACTCGATGAAAATCGGAGTAATACTGTCGAAGGCACCGAATCTTAATTGAACATATATAGTTCATCAAGGATGAAACTATAACATTAATCTTCGAATACACAAGAACCACGTAAGTCGGAGAGAGTCAGAAAACAACCTAGGGTATGGGTTTCTGATCTCACCTCATAAAGATGTCAATCTTATTGAGGTATTCCAACTGACTACATACGAGGAAGTGATACAAGGTATCGACTCCTTATTAAGAAAAAGGTGTCATGAGTCCGAAATGGATTCCATGTATATCAACAAGTATGGACACTAGTTGTCGTACCAAAACTAGCAAACAAGGTTTACAGGTTATTCGATCCATGTTTGGATTGAAGCAAACATATGTTCTAGGAATTGTCGTTTTGATATAATCATAAATAGTTTATGATTTAATTCAAAACGTAATGATTCTTGTGTATATAAGGAGGTTAGTGGGAGCGCACTGACAGTGGCTGTCCTATAAAATAATAATAATACGTCATTTCTTGGAAATGATATTCCCATAAAATAACTATCGGTGAAAGCTTGGCTTTCGAAAACTCTCCGTGGAATTGTACATTGAAACATGTACGCTACCTGGTGTCTCATACGCTTTGAGCATATGAAGTCACAAACAGGCCAATCCAAGTGATAGTCACTGGATTGATGTTAAGAACATCCGTTAGTTTCTTAGAGTACTAAGGATGCTGTCTTAGTCTATGGAGAAGGAGAACTTGAAGTGACTGGGATCACTATAGCAAGTTTCCTAACCGATAAAAATGACTATAAGTCGCAAACGGTACTACAAAGTTTGAATGACGGAACAGTGAGCTGGAAATCTTCCAAGCAAGATACTGTTACCGTATAAACAACAAATGCGGGTTATTGCTGTAGCTGAAGCGGCAATAGAAGCCTTCTGGGTCGATAAACAAATCTAATTAGATTAGATATAATTCTGTTAGCAGCTGAGCTAGGCTCGAGCACAGGCTAAAGAATTAATGGTCTCATCAACGATCCAGATACATACTTCGATAATCATCTGATTCGTTCGGATCATACATCGTGGCGATGTGATGATCGAATAAATCGCATCAGACGATAGTCATACAAATCCGCTGACGAAAGCATTTCTCAACAGTTTGAGCCAACCGTACATAGTTCGGGTGTAAGACACTCGAGTGACTGGCTATAGGCCAAGTGGGAGATTGTTGGACAATTATGACCCATAGCGTCACTATTTGTACAGATCATGGTGTTGTTGTACAAATTGACTATGTGACAAATGAGATTACACCTTATCATTTGTGATTAGATCACCTAGATGAATAAATGATAGGAGGTCCTTATGATTTGTTCCTGGACGGAGAATGATATGAGACAGTATCAGTCCATGAAGGATAAATCATTAAATATCCCTAGTCAGAGTATTATCGAGATTAGACATCGATAAATATGTAAAAGACTAGTGTTACACTTGTGCGCGTTGTGAGGGCACAATGACATAGTTCTCATATATTTGGGTATAGGATACTCATGTAAGTGTAATAGGAGGTTGTGTTTCACCGATGGTACGGGAAACAGCTTCGCTCTGGATAGACCCCCTCAGAATTTCATTGGTAGTATGACTATGTGTCTATGGAAGTCCGAAATCAGGGTATGTGTATTTGGTCTTAACCTGAGACTTGCACCGCTAATACTTGCGACAATCAACATACTTTGGTTACGGTCGTCCAGGGCTTTAACAGGTTCTGTGTACGCCAATGCTGGGTATATTGAGAATCGTAGTGTGTTGGGTGTGATGTCAAGACGGAAGTGTCACTCCAGTCACATGGAGATGATGGTCACGTAGGATACGGTACTAGTACTCTTAAGTACTGCAGTCATCGGGATAAAATGACAAGGTCAGGTTTATCCGATTATAGAGACTAGTTACCAGACATCCGACATGTGCTTCGTACGGGGCAGACACAATTCCAGCCCCAGGCCTAGCACGTGATCATTCGATACTGGACAGAAATACGCAATACCACGTATACTACGCCTGATATAGATCGCTTATTGTTGTAAGCATGTTTCTGGAGAATTGGGTAGGCGTGGCGCTTTGCTAGAAGCCAACCCTGTCTTGTGAATCGGTGTAAACGTAGTACTAGGTACTTACGTGTTCGGATAGTCCGACGACCAGATTTACTGCCAACATTTCCGGGGATCTCATGGGTCACTTCCCGAAGATTCACCGATGATGTATGACTCGCACTATAATTAATCTGGGATTAATTTAAAGAGAGAGAAAATTATTCTGGGATTAATTACGGAGATATTTTATCTGGGATAAAATCTCAATTAAAGAGAGAGAACGATTAATTTGGAATTAATCGGTAAAATAATATATTTGATATATTTAACGAAATTGGATTTCGACGCGGAATTAAAATTAGATTTTAATTCGGGTGAACGAGTTAATTTAGAATTAATTCATTAGTGACGTGAATAGTGATTTCGCTAGGCGTAATCGTTTAATTGCGTCGCAACGGAAAATTCATTAATTTGGAATTAGCGAACCCGAGCCCGAGATTGTTTGCGAGCGCATTCGCATTTCGAATTCGAGTGCGGCACGCAAGTCAAATCAATCGTCAAATCATTAGTCACATCAAGCGTCAAATCAAATGTCACTTTGAATGATGTGACAAGTTGTCACTTGATTGAGTGATGTGAGTGATGGGAGTGGTTGGAAAGTTAAAAGGCTTGTACCTTTGACTTTTTGCAAATTGAAAAATGGTAAATGGTTTATTAATTTTGGAAAATATAAAAACCTATTACACTTTTCATTTTCCCTCTCCTTGGCATACGGTTTAGGGAGGTAAAAACCATCCTCTTTCTTCTCTCCAAAAATGCCCAAGGGCTGCGTTTTTTCTTTCTCTTTTCTGGTTCACTGCCGTGAATGGAGGAGAAACAAATGATGATTTGTGGCAAATCATCAAGGTGCTAGCACACTCTAGGAGGCATATAAGGTGATAGGGAAACCATCTCATGAGCAAGGAATGACCAAACCAAGCTTGGAGCTTCATGGATCAAGCCAAAACCGAATTTGAAGATTCAAAAATCTGCTACTGTCGTGACTTGCAAAGAGGGAGGAGCATAAAATTTTGTTCTTCGTATCATCCAATCCGTTCGATGTGAGTATGATTCCGCCATTCTCCTTGTTGTATTCACTTGTTTCATGCTTGATGTATGATCTTGGGAAGCTTAGAGTAGACCAACACAACATTCTTCAAACCGAAAGGTATCAGCTTATAGCAATACAGCCCCCGATCTGTGATAAATACTTTTTTCTCCTCAACATCCGGATGCATCTTGACCTGATTATATCATGAGAATGCATCCATAAAACTGAGCAGCCCTTGACACGCTGTCGAATCCACTAGCTGATCCACATTTGGAGGTGGGAAACTATCTTTTAGGCAGACCTTGTTGAGATCAGAGAAGTCTACGCACATCCTCCACTTCCCACTGGCCTCCTTTACTTAGACCACGTTCGATAACTACTCCGGGTATTTCACATCTCTGATAAAACCAGCCTTTAACAACCTTTCCACTTCGGCTCCTATCGTCTCAAATGTTCCTGATTGAATATTATTCTTTTCTGTTTGATCGTGTTGTGAGCTGGATCCACTGCTAAATAGTGGTTGATGAATTTGGGATCTATCCCGGGCATGTCGTTATGCCCCCAAGCAAAAACGTCCACATACTGCTTCAAAAATTTCAGCAGGTCTTGCTTCAGGTTTTCCTCCAAACCCGCTGCTACCTTTATAACTTTTTCTAGACCGAGGAGTTCTACTAACTCCAACTCTTCAGCTGCCCCCAATTAGGAAAAATCTTCGGGCCGTGGATCTGGAGACTCGACCGTTTCCTCATCCTCTTCCATTTCTCTCATCTTCCGGCTATCTTTGTCAACACACAGAGTCTCATTTGAGACGGTACCGAAATAACTCCTGGCTACTTTTTGTCTTCCATAAACTATCCCAATCCCAGCTCGAGTGGGAAACTTCAATTTCAAATAATAGCATGACAAGGCGGCCTTTGTTTTCATCATAAAAGGCCGGCCCACAATGACCTGGTAACTGCTCATACAGTCTACCACTATGAAATCCATCATGATCGTCCGGGTGCGGGGGAAAGTCCTGATCGTCATGACCAACTGTATTCTTCCCAAGGGGACGACTGCTGCTCCTCCAAAACCGTTCAAGGGAGTCTCGTCCTTGGTCATAGTGGCATACTCCACCCCCAGACCATCCAAGGCTTCCTTAGAGATTATGTCGACCGCACTTCCCCGATCCACCAAGATCCTATCTACCTTGGCCCCTCCAATTTCTACTTTGATTATCAGGGTATCATCGTGGGGGAAAACTCACCCCATTGGCATCCTCATCCGTGAACATTATTGGCACCGATCAACCTCTTTGAACCCCTTGAGCCTGCTCCGTCACCAATACCTCTAATCCTCGGATCCGAATGTAATTCTTCCTCGACCGGTCCAAATCTCCGGCCAGTGTCCTCCCACCAGCGATGATATACATTTGTCTATGCTTCTGCCATTATCAGGCCGCCATAACCCCTTAGTCGATGTAATCATTTAGATAGCCATTCTGCGCCAGGTTTTCCACATGCTCCCGCAGGTCCTTACAACCTTCCGCCGTGTGCCCCCTCATGTTATGATGCACAAAATAAGATTTCTCACTCTTATTCTCCACCTGATATTTCCTCAGATCCAGCTCCACCAGAAGGCCCCTACATTGGATTTCCTTGACAATCTGAGCCAACGGCTTGTTCAAAGGTGTGTACCCTGGCCCCCCGGCCACATGATTTACTTGCGCCTGAACCCTACTCTCCTATGATACATTGCTAGGAGGCATTCGTCCAAACTTCCTTTGTCTCAGAGGTGGCTTCCTCAACTCTATGTCCTGCCCCCGTGATAACTCCGGCCTCACCATCTTTTCTTTTTGAATTCCCCCCTCCGGGCGACCTTATATTCTTCTTCCATTAACACAAACTTTCTGGCCAACTCCAGGGTAGTGGCGTAATCCGGGATGTCCTGAAACCTCAGGTGAGTCCACAAATTTCCTACCTTAAGGGCCCCCTTGAGGCTTTTTAGTGCCTCCGATGACACGTACGCCCCGACCTTGAGCACTAAATTGTGGTATCTTTCAATAACGTTCTTTAGGGGCTCATCATCCCCCTGCTTCATCAACCTTAACTCTCCTACTGTCTTCTTTAGGACACACGCTCCTTTGAAATGTCGGATGGAGGACTTCATGAGTTGGGAGAAACTACTGATACTTTCCGGAGTCAAACTTCTAAACCATAAAATTATGGGCCCACTCAGGGTTAAAGAGAACACCATGCATATGGCCTCTCCCACCATTCCTTAGACCTTCATCAGCAAGATAAAACTTTCAATGTAGGATTTAGGGTCGGTATGTCCCCTGTAGGAGCTCATAGATGACATGGTGAACCGCCTAGGAAATTATGCTGACAAGATTTCTTTTATAAAGGGAGATGCCGTCTTCCCGTCCCGACTATCCCCTTTATCTGTCTTCAAGTTATCTTCCCATTTTTTCATCTATTTTCTAAACCAAGCTTTCATATGGTTGTCAGTGGCCTCGCATTGTGTCTCGCGAACTTCTTCACGCCTACCACTCCGAGCACGATGTGTTCCATGACTAGATGCCTCCCGATCCCCACCACCATGTCTTCTATCTTCCACCCTCTTAGAGCGTGAGCTATTATTAGAGGACTCTGGAGTCCGCCTCTTCTTTTTTTCTTCCCGTATTTTTTCCGCCCACAAGGCTCTCGCTATCACCACCGACCTCACCCTCTGGGGATCCTTCCTCCTGGGTTCATCATCTCCTCTTAGGTCTACCACTTACTTTCTTTCTGTTATCTCGTTCCTCCTCTAACTTGGACCAGCCTCCAACCTTTTGTTATTCACTTTTTCCAGTTTTTCCAGCTTCTCCAACATGGTCTTCATGAGAGTCTGGCTCTCCTCCATATCCTCTCTCATGCTTTCCTCCATTTTTTTCATCCATTATGTTGTTGAACTCTCCAACGATCTATGGTTCCCTTCTTCTGCCATCATCTCTCTAAGTAAGTTGCTTTTTGTTCGTTTCCCCATAGATGGCGCCAACTGTTGACGAGTGATTTTCATCCCAGGGGTAATTTCGAGATAACTCTCCCGAGACAATCCTCATTCAACCTTGAATTTTTTTGGTTATGGGGGACCAAAAGCAAATGTAGTAAAAAGGCAAGAAAAACACAAAGATCAACAAAGAGTATTTAACGTGGTTCGACGGAGCAAGTCCTGCCTACTTCCACGGACACAAAGTGGGGTATTGCTTTTTTATTACAGAAACGAGCTCGGCCGACCTGTTTAGAGGCGGGTCTGAAAGAAACCGAGCTGTTTGTTTCCTTTTTGAATTTCTTACAAATAATGCTAGAATGAGAATTTTTCCAACCCTTACAAATGAGACCACCCTTCCCTTATATACTAATGAATACACGACATTGTTCCCGCATCTTTATGACGTCAACGCTGCAGATTTCCGGCGATTTGACATGTTTTCTCCCCCAACTGCCTCGCCGAAAGTAAAGCCTACCCTCTGATTTCCCGTCACATCACGCCGTAAAAGTACACTGTCACACTTTATTATTAATGATGACAGCCTGTAAGATCTCTAGTACGAAAGTAGATTTCGGAAGGAAAAGTCCAAACTATCCTAATTATACGCCGGTCATCGAGAGGTCAGCCAAATGACTTACCGATCACTCTGGCTGCTCACGCCCTGACCATAATATCCAGGCACATCAACTTGTCCCAGGCGGTAAGATAACACCTAACCGGGCTACCGAACTAATGTGGTCGGCCTTAGCTTTGATGTTGTCGGCCTTTGAAGTTTGCACCGCATTGTGTCCTATGGTCGGCCAGATCCGGAAAACAATGTCCGGACTCTCTTACTGTCCGAGATCTAACTAATACCTCCGAACATCTTACCCACATAAAAAAAAATTCTGTCTCTGACCTCGCCGAACTGTTCGAATACCTTAGTTGCAGAAATCCTCATCAACAGGATATTAACCCAATAATTTTCCATTTGAGCTACACTCTTACATTATCAAATTTATATCACTAAAAATATATATTATATATTATTCAGATTTGACCTGACCCGCATCTTTTATGCGATCCGTAGTGATCCGACTTACTCGGGTTATAGTTTCAAATTTCGGATTTTGGGTCTTCCAACCCGCATGACCTGATCCGATCGCGTTTAAAAAAATTAAAAAAACCTGACCTGACTCGATCCGTGAACACCCCTACCCAAAACAAATATTAGTTGAGACTCTGAAACCAAAAGAAATATTATTGAATATTATTGTTACTATTATGTTTTATTTTTTGTTTCACAACATGTAAATATTGCTTTCATATTTTTATGAATGAATTGTTTTATGTTAAATTAAATTTATGTAATTAAATTATGGAGTGTCATCTACATCAGTTGTCACATGATTAAAAGTTCTGAAAATTTATATATATTTTTTTAGAAGATGATTTTTTCATGATTGATTATGTTGATAATATTTTTATATTGGGTAATTGGATTATGATTGGACACATTGACCTTTTGACTTTAAACTCCATTATAAAATTTTATTAAACATAATTTATTTCATGATAAAATAAAGTAAAAGTATTAACAGATATGCATGAATGTCTATAGAAAATGGTGTTTTTGAAATAGCTTCCGTAACAAAGAATATTATCACTGAACTCAACAAGGGTGATAAATTGAATGGCGATAATTTTGAAATTTGGAGCATGAAAATCTAATTTTT
>SKCR01028020.1:0-45667 GCA_019454045.1 Zanthoxylum bungeanum
TCAAGGTTTACATTATTTGGTCAGTAAGTAAACCCGTTGAGACCGGTACATATTTTATATTGGAATCTTGGATTCTTATGGTTTATTCTCAATTAACCATGAGTCATGGATACTCGTATAGACATGTAGGTGTTTATATCGGATAAACACTGAACGACTCTGACCGGTACGTAATCACACGCGTATAACGCAAGCGCACGTATCGTTCAAGTAGTATAAAAAGTATCGATCCCACGAGGACTTGATACCTAATCTATTAATTTTATGAGGTCAAATGATTACTAGTATCTAACAGGTTGATTGATTGATTTGAAATGGTGATGATTTTGAATTTAAAAACAAGTAAATAAAATTGCGCGAAAGTAGGTTTAAGAAAATTCAATATTAGGAAACTATCTAGGGTTTTGAATCTTCCAATATCATTTTAAAGATGAAGTGGTTATTTCATTTTTGTGTAATATATCAGTTTACTAACATGGAACACTAAATTATACGAAAGCCTCTGTCGATGGTCAGACGTAAATACCCAGTATAACCCAATTGAACCATATGTCTATGCCAACCAAATTACCTGGATTCATTAAGTTTAAGTTCCAATTATGGCTACCCCCGCCCGAAAGGTATATGTCTATCATATAAGGAAATCTATTAAAGGGTTATATATCCTCAAGGAAGATCGTGGGCTATTAAGTCTAAGGCTGAAACCTAAAATTCCTTTGTCAAGTTTATTTTAGATGTACCAGATCAATCTTATTAGTGGCCAATTAACAAGACGCATTAAGCTTAATACTTAATAAGTAAACCTTTAAATTACCCAAACTATAAAATAACCCCTTATAAACCGGTAAATTCATCATAACCCCAGATAACTAACTTAGTTACGACACATAACTACGGCTAGTAAAAACTTAAATAAAATAAAAGACATAAAGTAAAATGTTGAAAAATAAATTGCTGAAAAGTAAATGACGGAAAGTAAATGATGAAATTAAATACTGAAAATTAAATGCTGAAAAGTAAATGCTGAAAGTAAATTACTGAAAAGTAAATGCTGAAAGTAAATTGCTGAAAAGTAAATGCTGAAAGTAAATTGCTGAAAAGTAAATAAAGTAAAAGTACAATAAAAGAAAATGCTTAGGTAAAATGATCCACTTTTATTACTTCTATTTTAGATATCTCCCTTAATATAATATATTAACTTTGCATGATAATTATCAACCAGCCATATAGGCGGTATCCAGATTAAGTCAAATTAATAATTAATTACCAATCGACCAATCAGGCAGTATCCAGTTTAGTCAGGTTAAAACCAATTTAAATAATTACCAACCGACCAATATGGCGGTATCCTCGTTAAGTCAGGTTTTAACTAGTTTATATATTATAATTAAGGGATATTAATCTAAATATTAATAATAAAAGTTTTACCTTTTACCCCAGCAAAGGGGAGTTACCTCCTCATTACTGAAAAGTAAAAACTGAAAATTAAAGAAAGAAAAGTACTGTGTGTAAAAGTAAATTGCGGAAAGTAAAAACTGAAAAGTAAAGAAAAGAAAGTGCGAAAGCGGAAATTGATTACTGAAAGCTATAAATAAACAAATAAGATACAATCTTCTTAGTATTCTTAAGGAATTCCTTAGAAGAAAGTATGAATTTACAAATGAAATGGCTTGGTATTTATAGGCAAAATTTTGCCTCCATCAAATCATCCACCAAATCCATTATTAATAGCTCCACTAATTGCTCCACCAAATCCATTATTAATTGCTCCAATAATTGATTATCATATTTGGTGGTGATTTGATAATTTTTATTATTTATTTATTAATTTATTTTTTGCTTTGAAAATGATTGGAAATGACTTTAATAATTACACACAACACACTTCTGGATGGTTCATCAATTACGGACATGAAATCTTCAGAATTCGAAATTATTTTATCTTTCAAAGTTGTAGATCTTTGAGTGTTATTTAATCTGGAAATTGAATCAGATCAATCCGATATCGGAGTAAAAAGTTATGCCCAAAATACGACAGATGCGCAAATTTGGAATTTCCAAAACTGCACTTCGTTAAAACGCCCTTTCAAGTTTCCAATCTCCAAAATTAATATGTCAAGTCTAATTTTTGCCCTTATTTGACCCACATTTCGTCCTAGATGATTTCATTGTGTCCCAATATTATTTTATCTGCAAAATAAACTAAAACACATCAAAACGTTCATCAAACCCGAGAAATTAAACAAAATATTAAGTAAAATGGGTGGTAAATATTGATATATTTTCCGCTCATCAGACTCATCGAAGATTCTTAATGGATGTTACACCAACGTCAATAAGAATCTTCTGGGGTTGAGTAGCATAGTAATTATTTGACTTGAGATACCACTGTGGATATATAAGATATCCTCCACACTTTGATGGCAGTCACGTCACCGACCTATTAAGGTCAAACCTCCGCATGTCCGTTGGGTGTGGAGTGATCATCAGGATATCCTGTGTCTCAAGATAGAATCCGTCAACTCTGTGTACAGAGTATAGGTATTCAATATGAAATTAGCAATATGTTAAATCCATAGGCCCGTGGTACACTGTAGAAGTGAGTTCTAGTGTTATTAAGAGATTGCTAATAGAAACATCAAAGTGATTATATCTATAGAGATTTGAAGTTTATATATATATCTCTGGAATAATCCAGACATCTTTGATGGATGGATTATACATATGTAATGACCTTGACATGTATGGTTCAATGAGTTTATCGGTGTTCATCATAATTTACATGTGGGTAGATTATGGACACAAAATTGGATTTCGTGATGGATATGTCTGAACCTAGAAAGTCTCACTAATGAAATATATTCGTAGAGCACTAGGTAACTTTTATTGTAACATCCCGCCTAGGCCAGGATGCTACCGGCAGGAGACAGGCTAAACCCATCTCCATAAGCCTCTGGATCTAACGAAATTTCGGCATGATATATTCGTAACATCATGCAACCTGGCCTGTAGCCAGCATCCATACAACAACAAGAACACAACAATCTCGGCCTCAGGCCGGTAACTCAACATCAATGCATTACTCAACAAGGCCTCAGGCCTGAACTCAAAGAACAAATGCAAATACCTGGCCTCCGGCCAGAACTCAAATAAAACTATACTATAACATAACTATTACATAACTCATACAAAGGAAATACAAAGACAATGGCCGGGATGACCCATAACTTGACCCAGGACTCGGGACTCTCTGTTGACTGCAAATTGGGCGATCCATTGTCTTCAAAGTCTTCACCAAACTTCTGCTACTGACCTGCAAAACTACAACTGAAATGGTGTGAGTCATAATGACTCAGTAAGTAATCATACTTATAACTACAACATAATCAAACCATAACTTTTATTTTTGTTTCATTAAGTTTCTTAACCTATCTTTTACTGTAATCATGCAATTACATTTCCCTCCTTAATTCTCAAACTGTATACATCTCTCATATAAGATTACATAGTTAACATGTTAATCAAAGCATACTATTTAAATTCTACTTAACTCCTTTATTTTTCAGATGTCTGAAGTATCACCAATTCAACTCTCTCTATGCTATTACTCATCACATTTTTTTATTACTTACATACTGTTTAAGATTAAATCACTCACTTACATCTATTCATCATGTCATGTTATAAATCTTACACACTTACTTGAATTTATAATGTTCAATCATGCATATACGAAACCAAACCTCATACGTTGACTAACTGATTTCCGAACTCATAAGTCATAATTCTATAACACATGTATAACGTGCTCATAGTACATAACATATATTCATTGTAAGTCATAAACCTCTTATGCATACATATGTACCAACATATATCCTTAAGTAGCGTTATATTCATTTATCTTAACTATAAAGTTCAAACCCATTATCAGTGATCATGCTACTATGCACTTGTACTCTACAAATGTTACTTCAATATGAATATGCTACACACATAATCTCATCATATATGCCTTCGATGCAAAACATGTCATGCTTTTATGAACTATTATTTTAAAATCTCTTTTGAAATACTTACATGTGAATGTACTAGTGCTATAATGCAATATCATCGACTATATGCATCTCAGATAAATTACTAGAATATATAATTTATATGCAATAATTGCAAATCATACTTTACTTCAACATGTTATGTCTTCAGAAGATACTCTTTGAAAACTCTTTCCGAAAAACTATTATCTGAAAGTCTCTTTGCTGAAAACTTTACTCTACTTTCTCTTTCTGGAAAAGCTCTTTCCGAAAACTGTATTTGAAACTGAAAACTGAAATCTGAAAAACTGTTTCTGAAAAATCATGTACTAAAATCTGGTTTCTGAAATCTAGGCACTGAAAATCTGAAAACTGTGTACTGAAAATCTGAAATCTGAAAACTGAAAACTGCTCTGCACCCAGGACCATCACTCAACTGGGTGTACTCGATGCCCAGGACCATCACTCAACTGGGCATCTCTAGAACTGGTGGTACCCTACGTCCAGGACCAATACTCAACTGGCAACGTAGAGATCTACACCCAGGACCATAACTCAACTGCAGTGTAGCCACCAAGCTCTGAAATCAGGATTTCGGGACCCTGTAGCCCCTAGTCCTGCTCGAGGATCTGAGAGCGTCCCCTCAGTCCTCCACATGTGCACATGCTACTATATCCGTCAATTCCAAAGTATCCGTCAATTCCGAACTATATCTCAAGTTACATACTGGGGTGAGTTTTTACCTCATGCCCCGAAAACCATAAAACCATAATCTGTAACTCAAACTGTAATAACATTTTCTGAAATACGATTCTTTCCAAAGTATTTAAAATCATCCTTTAAAACATTTGAAATTGTTGAAAACATTGTTATCGTTTGCTCAACTGCTGAAAACTTAAACACACACACACACACACACACATGCACATACATATATGCATTTCTCATGCTCCTCTCTACTCTAGCCATGATTCCATCTATGATGATTTTACAAACTATAAGCTCAAATATCAACAGAATGCTTGCTCAAACTAAAACATGCTAAATTTATCTTACATTCATACATATCTATATTTATCTATACATGCACACATTCAAACCATCATAACTTAGCTTACCTCTATAACTTACCTTGCTGGTGGCTCACAACAATATAATGTATAATTTACATTCATACACACAATCGATCATTATAAACGAATGTATGACTTAAAGTATAAAAGTTTACTTAATCATTCATTTCCATTACTCTCTAATCATTTATAACCATACTAGAACATCTATCTCAACAATAGGCCCATTTAGGCATTTTCTAAAATTATTGGTTATGCTAAATCAAATACATACAAACAATTTATTTATATACTTACTTATTTCTCCATGTAACCTACATATTCTTGCTTATACGTGTATACACTCGTATTCTTTTTCTGGTATCGTTCTACATACACTGAACATATACTGTTACTTTTCATAATTGTCATTTTCTAAACTTTAGTCTCATTCCCTAGGGTGTAGTTTTCTACAACCCCCAAACTCAAATCTAATTAAATTATATTCATGATATTATCCATATGCTCTTATCTAAATATACATACTAGTTTATACCTACATATACATCTCTATACTTCTATGTGCTCATGCTTATCTCTACTCTTATATATACTTGTAACTGCTTGTTTTCATCTACATGTGTATATAGATACACCTACTACTTTCTTTTACGCTCATCTTTATATATACAGGTTTCATACATATAACTATATACGACTTTGTTATATTACTAATTTCGAGCAACATTAGATTTCTTAAGTATTCGCAGTATGAGTTACTTACCTGGCTAGGCGAACTCCCGCGATTCGGGTCCGATCTGTCAACAAATAATAACACAAGGTTAGTACCGCTATTTGCGGAACTTCCAACTCATCTATAATAACTACGGGCTCCCCCGGAACACCCGAATCATCTCCGATACTACGGTACAAACTTCATTACTCTAATACATATCTTTCTATACTATTCCAACTAGCTGGGTAGCCTAGAATCTCGTTTTACGCGTTTGCGGCAAATCTTGCGGAAAAGTTTCCGCAAACGCTACGGAAGGGTCTCGAACCCTCCGAACTACCCCGGAATTGCTCAATTACCCTCGCAATACATTATTTATACCTTAACCATGATTACGGTCGTCCAAGCTCAGTCGCGCGAGAAACTCCGTTTTACCGGAAACTCGCTAATTCTACCGGATCGATCAAATCTAATCCGTTTCTCCCCGGATTCTACCACATTTATCGTTTTAACATATTTAATCATATCCAATTCATATCAAAGCAATTCGCTAAACTACGAAACTACCGGAAACATCCGAATATAAATCGATTCACTTTGAAATATCAAATTCTAAACGGAGAGTCGTACCGAAATTCCGAGGCCATATTCGGACTCCCCTCGGCCATACGAACGTGCTGGTGTCGACGGAATTCCGATCGGAGCTACTGTTCGTCGTGGGTTTACTGTTCACCGCGGCTTTCTTCCTCTTTTCGCGTGCAATCGGCCGTTTTTCGGCGAAATCAACCCTGTACACTTGTAGTACTCGTCGAGGGCTTCGATTTGTTAGGTGGCTCGGGCCGTGAAACGAACCGACGAGCCGGGATCGACAAACCCATCACACGCCTCTAACTTCACTCGCTGTTGCCGTTTCCGGCGTCATCACGGCAGCCGCATGCCGTCATCGTGTTCGCCGCTACTGGGTGGTCGGTTATGCACCGGTTCGACGGCCTGAGGTGGCCGGAGTTGCCGCCGGCGTGCACTTCTCCTCCAATGGGCGTGAGGGTGCGGGTGAGGGAGATGTAGAAGGTTTGGCCATTTTGCAATTTATCAAAACTATAAGGCTTTTACTTCCTGGAAAATATCATTTTAGTCCCCGCGAAAATTACACATCAGCCCCTATTCTGGAACCTTCTGGAATATCGCAATTTCGGAGCCCTTCTGGTACGATTCTCGAAAAGTGTTCAACACGAAAGTTGTTCTTCTCGGAAAAAAGAGTCCGATGGTTCAAAAATCAGCTCGATCGGAGTTTGTTTGCTCTCTCCGTGACCAAAACCGCAAACTTTACGCATTTTACGAAAATCGTGTAACTGACTTTTGATCCTTCGCGTTCTCCGACGCGACGAAAATTCATAAAATAATATTCCAACTCATATTGCATCGCTCAAACTCTTATTTTTCATTATTATCATGATCCGAGACTAAAACAGCCGTCCGGGAATTTTCTAGAACGGTCCCAAAAATCTGGGATGTTACATATGAATAATATTGATTATTTATAAATCGTTTAACAGTTAAAGAAAGATACATGTAAGTGGACATTTTGGTCATTTCCTAATTAATGTGTATTTGTATTTAATATATGATTTTATTAAATACACATTAATTAAATATGATTTTATTAAATACACATTAATTAAATATCAAATTATGATATTTGACATATATCATTAATATATGTATTTGGAATATTTAAAGTAAATATAATACGTATATTTGAAATATTTATATTTAATTAATTAATTAATTATTAAATTATTAAATGATTAAAGTAATTAAAATATAAATATCTATCATTATGATAAAGTTTGGAAATGATTATTTTGTGTATACGTTTGACTTTACAATTAAATTAAAAGTGTTAATAAGGTATTTGACTTCCTTGATATTTTATTTTTGAAAATTGAAAAAATATCTTGTATTTTTCCTCACCCAAAATTCGGCCAAGCCCTAAGTATTTAAGGTTTTCCTTTTTTCATTTGCTTCATACTTGTTCAAGCCACCAAAAACCTAAAACAAAAGAGACTTGAGAGAAAAAGAAAAGAAATCAAGAAAGCTTGGATTTTTGTAAGTATTTACAACTTTCTATTAGAAGGAAACTGGTTCCTTTTGTTCTTGGCTACAACATGTGTAGTTCTTAAGTTTTTCTACTCTCTCGTGTTTGTGTTTTGATAGTTGGAAGCATGAATGAAAGATGTATTCATGTATGATTAACAAAGTAAGTTTATTAAAGATGTATAAGCACACTTTTGATCATTTGATGATCTTGTTGCCATTCTAAAGTTGTTAGGCCACTCATTGATGACCTATAATTGTTCTTGAGTTGTTTCAAAGTGGTGAGACTTGTTTGGTGTTGTAGAGATTAGATTAAAGTGTTGGGTTTGGTTAATTTTGGTTAATTGGATTAATTTGAGAAATTAGGGTTTATACCTCCACCAAAATTGGGGGTTTTCATATATGTGTTGTATAATGATGTATAAAGATGTACAAATCATTTGGTGTTGATTGGAAATCATTTAAACCTGTTTTGAACAAATTTGGACCAAAATGCAAAAAGTTACAACTTGGACACCCTCTCGGCAATTTGAAGAAAAATTGGGTTTTGTGTTGTGAGTTGTATTTTGATGTATATGATATGTAGAAATCATTTTGGTAGTGATTTGAAATCACTTAAATTTGTATTTGACAAATTTGGACTAAAATGATCAAAATACAAATTGTTGGGGTCTCACGACAAATATGGAAAAATATGATTTTTGGGTAAAAAATCAGTTTTTAAGTATTGAGTAATTAGAATAAATAAGTTTATTTTAATTGCCCGAGAAAAATTATTGAAATGGGAAAAATTTATTTTTCCACGTTCCGTTGCGTTTACCCCTAAAATCCCCTACATACATGTATTTAGAAAATATTTATGTTTGTTTTATAACATGTGTTGATGTTGGTTTTGATGTTAAAATTGGATTTTGGGTGTATGGAAGTCTTTGGAGAAAGTTGGAAGTGATTTAGGGGGGTGTATTCAATTGAGATTTTAAAAGACTTTTTTGGGTTAAATAAGTCATGTGGTATTCAATTAAGATTTTTAAATAATCTAAAAAGTCTTGTGGTATTCCATTAAGACTATTAGGATTTTTTAAAGAGTGTATTCAAATCTAATGATATTCAATCAGGATTTTAAACAAGTAATAAAAAGTCTTATGGTATTGAAAAACATAATTATTTTGAAGGATTTTTTTATATGTGTGATTTTGTGGGACTTTTTAGTGAAAATTATAAATATCAAACTCTATAAAAAATCCCACCCTAACCCATGAGACTTTTTATATAAGATTTTTTTGAGTGTTAGAAAATAGAAGATGAATATACATGTTAGTTAGAAAATAGAAGATGAACATACATGCTAGTTCTTTGTGAACAAATTACTTGCTTATTAGTAATTTCTTCTTTTTTCTTTCAAATAAAACAATATGACTCTTTTTAATGCAACTGGTAATGTCATTTCTCCAACTATTTTTCTTAATGAATTTCATTTTCGAGAAGGAAAATTCTATTATATTTAAAAATAATTTCCTAGATTTTCTTTGAGGCCAACATAACTTCTTCATTCGGATAGATAATAATGTACAAAATGAATTTAGCACAACAAAGATTTTTTTCCTCATTTTCTCGCTAATTTTTTACTTGTATTTTATTTAAAAAAAAAACCCCCCAAATTTAAGGAAAAAATTATTTATCAATTATTAAGATCATTGATGCCGAAGTGTTATCTTTTCTTCCTAGGTCAGAGAAATGACATTCTGTCATAGAAACTCATAAAATATTCCTAGGTCAAAGAAATGACATTTTGACATTTTGAACCAATTGACTTTCATTAACTTTTTTTATTTATGGTTCCATTCCATATAATATCAGTTCTAAAAAAGGAAAAAAAAACTATAATGATCCTTTCAAATCTTACAAATTCTTATGAAATAAGTCTTTTAAAATCTAATATGTAAAAAATCTTGATTAAAAGAAATCTCATAAAATCTTGTAAGTCATTACATTCTTTAAATGTCTATTACAATCTTTAAATGTCTTTTAAAATCTACAGGACTTATTTATTAATAAATAGTCTTTTAAAATCTCAATTGAATACACCCCCCTTAGATTGGATTCTAGTTGAATATACTATATGTCAATATTTTCAATATGGGAGTGTTGCGATGATCAAGCGAGCGCGACGCGACTCAGACGTCTCGCACTTGCGCGTCGCAACGCGCGCCCGCAGTCTGGGTCGCAACGTCCGTGTGCGCTGAAACTTGTTTTTCTCCGTTTCAGAGTTTTCGGACTCCGATTTGTCCCAAATTTTTTCCTATGGATTCGTAATGAGATATAATATTTCATTAAATTATTTTAAAATATACCCATACTCTATATCCATAAATTAGACTCATTTTCGTTACGCGGAATTCCGATCTGATCTTTAGGATTCCATATCCGCCCTTACATAATCTTATCAATATCAACCATGAAGTGGGGCCTGTTCTTTGGTGCCATGAATTAGCCATGACACAAGTAGCGAAAACCACATTTAATAATTGCTCAGTTTAGCAAATTGACAGTTCACCCCAAGAACAGACCAAGCAAAAATTATAAAAGAGCACCTCATGCTTTCCACTTATCAATATCAATAATGATATATAATGTGAATGCGTCGAAAGTTTCTTAAATAGAAGTAAATCGTCCAAAGTTTCTTAAATAAAAGTAGATCATAAAGTAGAGAGAAAATAATAAGGAAATAGAATATCTTATAAAAGTGTAGGTTTTATTATTTTTGAATAAATAAAAATTTTAAGAATTACTCTCTATTTATAGAGAAAACTTAGGATAAACTCATTATTTCTAAATAATGTGGGATAAACTTCTAAAATTGATAAAATACTAAAATTATTATTTTTCGATTAATATGAGATAAAACTACAAATATAAAAATTAAAATGAGGGACACATAATTTATAACAAGGGCCATTTTTTAAATAAGGATATTACTGTAATTTTAATTTCAAAGTAAAAGATAAAAGATGATGGTTGTTTTGATGATGGAAAAGAAGACACGCGCCCTCATGTAAATTAACGAGTGTAGCAATTCTTTTTAGGAGAAAAATTTATTCTCTATAGAACCATCCAATTAATAAATGACATATATTCTAATTATTTTTCACTCATTATTTTAATTTATCATTCTCGAAATAACTAAAACACATATCATTAATTAATTAGATAATCTTATAAAAATAATCCTATATAAATTTTTCACCCTCCTTAAAGAATCCACCTTTTTTTCCTCAGAAAAGAAAAGGGAATCCACCTTTTTATAAAATTAAAAGTTGAAAATTAGAGAATAAATGCATTGACAACTGGTTAAACTTCTGGTCGAAGGAACAATGACACGTGGCCAAAGCTCATTAGCCCTTCCCCAAACAAAAGAAACCCTCTGAATTTCCTCGACATAACAAAAGTCTCATATCATTTGGTGTCCCTCTTTACTAAAACTCGCTGCTTCAATTCTCATTTCCTCGCAAAACCTAAGCCTAGAATTAGGGTTTCTTTTTTATTGCTGCGATGGCGACGGCAGGTGCGACGGCAATTGCGACGGGGAAGAGGAAGCCAGTCTTCGTAAAGGTCGATGAACTGAAGCCAGGCACCAACGGCCACACGCTGACCCTCAAGGTTGTTTCTTCCAAGCCCGTCCAGGTCAACAAGCCACGTGGCGCAAGGTCATTTTCCGCTCTCTCTCAGCCTTCTCGCCCGCCTCGCATAGCCGAGTGCCTCGTCGGCGACGACACCGGCTCCATCTACTTCACCGCCCGTAACGACCAAGGTAAATATTTTCTCGGCGGTGCTTTTTGCTGCGTTAATTAATTAGGGCTTTTAAAGCTTTGATTTTTCTTCTGTTGTGCTGTATGCTGATTAATTATTACTATGTGGCTTGGATTGCTGATGCTTTATTGTTATTCCGATAGAAAGATTAATTAAAAAATAATTAGGAAAATTGTTGCATATAAGTTTACATGAATATGGTCTACATGTTTAATCCTAAATTCGCAATAGGTAGTCTGATGATTGCAACAACTCGTCGAGTGGTGACATACTTGGGTTATTTTATCACACGAGTTTGAGTATATAACCCAATGTGAGGTAGAATATTTGGATGGAGTATGAAATGGATGTTATCAATGGTGTAGCTGGAACATTGATTCAGCGAGGGCCGGCAAAATTTGATTTTATAAAAAGTTGTAGATAATTTTCATTTTAGCAAGGGCAAATAAAAATAATTTCATTGACAAACCAGTGTTTTCATTAATTAGTATACCACATTTTTAAAAAAATTCGAATCGACGGGGACAACTTCATCCTCTCGCCCCTAGTAGCTCCGCCAGGGCCACCACTGGGTGTTAATATGTTTTGTTAAAATAATGTGCTTACTGCTATGCCGGCAAAGTGGGGTCTGTTCTTGGCTCTTCTTTAATTGATTTATTTTGTTAATTGATTTGTCTCGTGGAGTTACGATTATAGCCGCAGGGTGATTAGTATGTGGTTTGCACCCAGCTTTGGAAATGGGAACTCTCGAGTGGTCAAGTCACGAGTATTCTGTTTCTTTTTACATTGCAAACAAGGTTTAGCTTGCTGTTAAATTATATGTTATGATCTTGATAGCTTTTATCTTCATGCAGTTGACATTATGACGCCTGGTGCGACTGTGATTCTGCGCAATGCTAAGATTGACATGTTCAAGGGGTCAATGAGGCTGGCAGTTGACAAATGGGGACGCATTGAAGTCACTGAACCTGCTAACTTTGACGTTAAAGAGAGTAACAATCTTTCTTTAGTCGAGTATGAGCTAGTTAATGTGGACTGACTGATTTCATTTAGAGGTGAATATTTATAGGTTTAAGTCTTAAGAGTTTCTAAAGGCCTTGATTCTTGTTCCCGTCAAAACTGTTAACTGGGATCCAGTTTTTACTGACGTGGTACAAATATCTTGCTGATATGTTTTTAGCCTTGACGTTTGTGTGATATATACTAAAGCAATTATGTGTCTGATTGAGTTTGAAACAGATCAGTTAATGCTATATTTTAATTGCTATTGCATATTCAATGTGTTGAAATTTGTAGCATGACAAATTAATAGCAGAACCATATCTGGTGAAATCACTTTTGAATAGAAAAGGGAACACACATAATCCTCAAGATTCCACTAATTGATTATAAATGAGCAAGACTCTTGAGGTTTGGACAGGAAAATTAACTTCAAGTAGCAAAAATACTTGGCAAGAAAAGTCATATAGTCCTCTTGGTTGTGCCATGGCCAATGACTAGTGATCACAGCCCTAAACAAACAAAATATGGGAGTTAGAAACAATGAAGAGAAAAGTTGCACATGTACCTAATCTGTGATAAGCAAGAAAACTTGAAGGCAAGAAAGTATATTATGTCCCAGAATCATGATTCAGAAAAAAAAATGGGAAAAAAAATATTAACACCAACGGTGAACAAAAGAGATTATCTCAAATATACAACCATGCAGTTTAGGATGGAAAAAGGGTGGGGATTTAAGCTGTTTAGGACAACTGACACCTACAGGCTTAAATGTGGGCATCGATGCTTGAATATGCGTCCCTATCTAATGTCGGCTGTCAATATCGGTCTCATATATTGGAGGTGTACACTGAGGAACTACTACAGAAGATCGTATAGAACTTTCTACTTCCTTGCGAACTACAATAATAAAAATTGGAAGGAAAAATAGACATAATGGTATAAACCTGGTTAATTCACAACAGTTATTAGTGTGAAAAACAAAAAGAGTAGCTAAACAAGCATAAAGTAAAAATAAAAAACAATTGCCTTGATATTTTCCAGTAGACATCATTGTCATATTTCTAATTAAACAAGCATGCTTCTCTTTAAAATAAAAAACTTTGAACAAATTAAAAATTCTCAACAACCCCTTGGACATCCATCATGCATCAATACTGCTAGGTAACTTGATTCCAAGAAACAAGTGTAATAGTTCAAGATTCTTAGTAACATCATATTCAAAAATTCAATAAAAAAGTGAATGGAGAACTTAATTTGATAATCTGCAATACACTTCTGCTTTTATGGTCTATGAACTAAATATTCAACATCAAACTGAATGAAAGGAGAAGTATCTTCAAGACAAAGATGGTGTCTACTAGTCAATCTAGATTTGGAAGTACAAGAAGTCCAACTTGTCTCTTCTCTGCAGCTTGCATAAAACTTCTAATCTATCAGCGATTACTGCCTTAGCAGCAGAAATTTTTACATACAACTGGCTTGATCCTCTGAACATTCATCACACATCATCATTGCAAGCTGATTGAATAAAATTTATTAGTATGCATTGCTGCCTTAATGATCACAATGACCCTAATCGAACAAACTATTCATAATTGCAAGCACACTTAATAAAACATAACAAACATCACATCAATACAACCACATAAATATGGACACAATTTCTTTAAAATAAAAAGAAAATCAAAATCAAAATCTACATCTCAAAAGAGAAAGTCAGACATCTATTGAGCTTTAATACAAGGGAAAAACCAATTGTATTAAATGCAATAGGAAACTCTTGCCAAACAAAACCTGTAAACAGTGATATCATTTTCTTTTGAAAGCCACCAAGTTACATTACGTTTGATAGTTAATTTGAAATAACAACCTTATTCCCTAGTCTACAGACAGTGCCAGTCCCTAGTAGCTTAAATGCTTGAAAAATAAATAAATCCAAGTCAGTTCCATCTTTGCTTCCCGAACTTCATCTAGTCTTGTCTTGGCCTACAACATGAAGAAGAGGAGTACACACCAATTTAACAAAACAATATAGGAGAAAGAGAATGGAAGGTGGACAATTTTCAATTTAAGAAGGGAAACGTCAAAATAGAGATGATGTAGGAAATTGGCATAAGCCCTCAAACAGAAAAGGAAAGGAGACGAGATCACAAAAACATTCATGCAAGTTACAAACTTCATTTTTGAATCAAAACAGGATATTATACTTGCGTGAAAATTAATTTTCCGCTAAATACATAATACAGGTTTTGTTTAAAGCCAGTCTACGGTCTATCAACTTTCCAGAAAATTACAAGGAAGAAAATAACATTATTCAAGTGGGGGTCGTGGTCGTCCCTAGATACCTAATTCAAAAATGAAAACCCCACTGGTTAGGGAACCGACAAACAAGCATCAGTATCTTTTATCTATCATCAACACAAAAAATAAGCAACTCTTGGCAAAAACGCATCAATCAATCAATCTCAATCATGTACTCAAAAAATCAAATCTTACACACTCATTTCTCAAAGAATTCATACAAAATACGACCAATATAAATGTAACCAAACAAATAAAGGATATGGAAAGCAATCATTTTGTTGGATTGAAGTGACGGTACCTTCCGGAAGCCAACCGTAGCCGCGCTGAGAGATGGAGAGCATAGAAGTCATCAGAGCTGAAGCCGTGGCCGTGTGATACGGCAGCATTGATTCCACGCAGAAGCTCATTTCAACAGGGTTCCTTCATTGTCAAATCATTACACTACGTTATGTAAAAAGAAGAAATTTTCATTTTTATATTAAAAGAAACCACTTTTTTTTTTTAAAAAAAAAAATGAATGAATGAATGAATAAGAGCTGACCTGAGAGTTGCGAGGGAGAAGGGTTTCTTTGGGGAAACACCAAAGGGAGAGGGAACGGCTTTGGTTTTGGCTTGGGAGGCGAGCCGAGCGGCGGCGTTGCGAGCGGAATTTGACCGGAAAATGGATCTGGCGGCGGCGAATGAGGCCATTTTTTGGGTACTGGATTTTTAATTGAATTTGTGTTTTGTGAGGTTTTCCGAAGTGAGCGGACCGCTCCGCTACGGATGCTAAAACCCTGTGGAGTGTTTGGCTGTCCGTGTATGGAGAGCCTGCACCGGGAGTAGATTTCTATTCTTTCTTGGTTTAAGGTTTCATAGGTGATATTAAGTGGATTATTATTTATTTATTTCAAGGAAAATAGATGATGGTGAAATATTTGCATCAGAATGGAGCACAATATTTTCTTTCAGGTAATTATATAAATTTATAAAATTAATCCATTGAATTTTATATAAACGATATTGGTTCCTAAGAGTGGGATTTTTATTTTTTAAATAAGAAAAATAATTTTTATTTAATTAATTTATACTATTTTCGTTTAAAAAATTGTTAACTGAAAAATATTATTTGTGTTCTTAACACACACATATATATATATATATATATATGTGTATATTTCCAGTAATATAACTTTATTAGAGAGTGTCCAGATTTCTATCGGACAATCTAAATTCAAAATGGATTGTTTTTATACATATCTTCAATTAGTTTGTTCGGAAAAAAAATGGAGGCACTTTCTATTGAACAAATTATAAATTTTTTAACATTAAAATTTTTTATTAAAATTTCAAGTTATTTTAATAAATGTTAAACAAATATATATATTTTTAAATATATTATAGTCTAAAATTTACTGGGATTTTAAATAAATAAATAAATATTTATTTATTTATTTATAGCACATCTTCAAAAATCTACTAAAACTAAATTCAAAAATATACTCGGACAAATATTTGAAAACAATCTATCTCTAATCATAACAGACTATAAATGAGATAATAATGAAACCCCTCTACATTTGAGGGAAATGAGTTAGCATTGGGCTACTAGCCTTTCGGCTTAAACAAACACTTTTAAAGGGACAACTTCCTGAGTTTTTCCTCAACTTGGCTGGTTGCACTCAGATCCATTAGAAATTTTGTCATGGTACTATTGTTGTGATTCTCTAATCATGAAAGAGTGTTTAATGAGAAAAATTGAATTCTATTATTATAAGAACGGAATTTACAAGTGTTTAAACTTTACAAAAAAATCTCACTCACTTTGCATTCTCTAAATTTTCTTTACATGAAGCTTAATTGTTAGGATGATTTAAGTGTTGGACAATTATGACCCATAGCATCACTATTTGTAAAAGACATTATGTTTTTGTACAAATTAACTATGTGACAAAGGAAATTGCTATTTTATCATTTTGTAATTGGATTACTTGGATATATAAATGATAAAAGTCTTTATGATTAGTTCCAGATTAATAAGATATGAGACATTATTAATCCACGGACGGTTTAATCATTAAATATCCCTAGTCGTAGTATTATCGAGACTAAATATCGATAATGCGGAATATACTAGTATTACACTTGTGCTCGTTATGGAAGCTTAATGTCATAGTTCTCATATATTTAAGTATTTGATACTTATGCAAGTGTGATATGAGGTTCTGTTAGCCGTTGGACCGGGAACAGCTTCGCTCTGGATAGACCACTCAGAATCTCATTGGTAGTATGACTATATGTCTATGGGAATCCGAATCAGGGTAGGTGTATGTGGTCTTAACCTAAGACTTGCATCGCTAATACTTGCGACAATCAGTACGATTTGGTTTTAGTCGTCTGGAGCTTTAACATGTTCTGTGTACGCCTCTTCTGGGTTTATTGAGAATCGTAGTGTATTGGGTGTGATGTCAAGATGGAAGTATCACTTCAGTCATATGGAGACGATGATCACGCAGGGATACATAACTAGTACTCTTAAATGCTGCAGCTATCGGGATAGTATGACTAGGTCATTATTATCCGATTACAGAGACTGGTTGCTGATGATCCGATATATGCTTCGTACATGGCAGACACGATTCCAGCCCCAGGCCTAGCATGTGACATCCGATACTGGATCGTATTACGTAATACTTAGTATAATATGTCTGATATAGATTATATATTACTCCTTGAATATTTCTGGAGAATTTGGTAGGCACGGTGCTTTGCTAGAAGCCAATCATGTCTTGTAAATCGGTAAGAACGTGGTACGGGGTACGCACGTGTTCGGATAGTCCGATGACCATATTTACTGCCAACATATCAATGGATCTCTTGGGTCGCTTCCCAAAGATTCACTGATGACATTTGACTCGAACAGAATTAATCTGGGATTAATTATGAGAGAGAAAATTAATCTGGGATTAATTACGGTAATAATTTATCTGGGATTAAATTCGCATAGAAGAGAGAACGCGATTAATTTGGAATTAATCGGTAAAATAAATTTAATAGTTAAATTGGATTTTTCTATTTAATTTATTTATTTGGGCTAAATAATAAATATTGGATGTATTAAATTGAAATTGGATTTCAATACGGAATTAAAATTGGATTTTAATTCAAGTGAACGAATTAATTTGGAATTAATTCGTAAGCTACTTTCGTAATAATTTTGAGAGACATAATTATTTAATTAAATTGAATTTAATTATTTAGCGACAGAAAATTCGTTTAGTCGGATTAAACGAATCCGAGCCCAAAGCTTAGTTGTGTGTTGGAGATGCCAACCAAAATTTGAATTTCAAAGTGGTGAGACTCACTTTACTTACATCAACTTGTCAAAATTTGATGGAAGTGGTTGAGCTCATTTATTGAAATCTTACACACAACCAAAGTGTGTTGAACAAGTTTTGGAATACTTAACTTTTGGTTTTTGGAAAACCAACACACATCAACTTTGTAACAAGTTGAAAAACACAAACTCTCTCTTTCTCCCTCCTTTTTTTCCGTGAGCATCTTCTTCCTCTCCATTGATTTTTGCTTCAAAAATCAAGCAAACTAGCACTTAAGGAGTCTTGTGAGGTGATAGGTGAAATTACCTACAAGCAATAGCGACAAGCAATCTCTATACCCAAGAGGGGGGTGAATTGGGTTATCGCTATAAATGCGGAATTATAAAATCTTTGCCGATTTTAAGCTCTTATTACCAAGTGGGCACTTAGGTTAATATTTCTCTATTTCGATTAATAACCTATATGCAAGTTTTCTACTCAATACATAAATATAAATTAACTTGCAAATAAGTAAAAGAATAAGGATAGAGAAATACGACACCGCGATTTATAGTGGTTCGGCCAAACGTGCATACGTCCACTCCCTCAAGCCTCGCTTGAAGATTTCCACTAGAATCGAGTTTCCGTGGTTCACTCGCAACCAAAAATTTTCCGCAAATGCGCACTCCAAACCCTTTACACTTTGAGTTTTGTTCGTAGGCGCACTCACAACTTTTACACTTTACCCAAACGATGGGATTTCACAACCACAAGAGTTTTTGTTTAAATAAAATTTAAAACACACTTGAGCACTCACAAATATAATGAAGATTGTGTGAGATGCAAACCCAAGTGTTCTAAGCTCACTACTAAATGTATAGAAGGTGTAGTGTGTGTGAGCTTGATGAATGAGTGTTTATGAATATGAAGGTTTATGAAACACTCTTGTTTTTGCTTTCTAAGAAATGATATAAAGGTTCAAGAAACAAGCAAAAATGAATTTGGGACTCATTTATATAGAAAATGAAATTTGTCCCTGCAGTCACTGCTGAGACCGGTACGGTAACCGATATGGGACCGGTATGACGGTCTCCAATGGATATATTACCGTTGAGAGAAACTAGTCGTTAGACCGGTATGAGGACCGGTATGGTCCGTGCCGGTTCCAGTATGTGTACACAATGAAGAGCTTGACCGGGATGGTAACCGGTATGTAGACCGGTTTAGGGCTTGCCGGTTCCAGTAAGGGAACTAACCGTTGGGTTCACCGATATGGGAACTGGTAAGGTCTATGCCGGTTCCAGTGAGCATGAATAACAGAGCATCTCACCGGTAAGGAGACCGGTAAGGGACCGGTATGCCGGTCTCAGTACAAAAATGCAGATTTGAAGGTTTTAATGTATGTTGCAATGATCCTAATGCATCTAAGTGATTGTGCATGACACTATGAGCTTAGGCACTTGAATATTACAATTCACATTACAATTTAAATCCTAAGCTAAGACTTCGCAATATATTCTTCAATTTGTCGCAAGTCTTTAAATTTTCGCTCTTCACCCCATATGCTTCGACACTTTTTGTATTGCTTCGTGTTTGCACGTCGAAGTCTTCTTTCACGTTGACGTCATCAAAATCCATTTATGCGACCAAGTCCCCAACAATATCCCCCTTTTTGATGATGGCAACCCCTTAAAACTTGTTGATACTCGTGAGCTTCTCGGAGTCCAAATTTGACAATTTTGCTCCCCCTAAACATAAGCTCCCCCTCAATGTGTGATTGTCTTTAATAAAGCTCTATAAAAACTTGACAAACACATTTTTACAATTACTCCCCCTTAAACCAAAGGTGAGGGTAAAATAAGTTTTAATCTCATTCTAATGATTTCTCCCCATTTGACATAATCAAAAAGTGGAGAATCAAAAATTTAAAATCAAATGAGATACCAAATACATATGTGCATAAGATAATGATACCAAAAACTTAAAAAATATGCACATTTGGCATTTCCCCCATTTTGCCATAAGATTTAAAAAGAGATCATGTATAATGCAATTTTTCAAAAAAATATGTACCAATGATACCAATTAACATTTTATATCAATGTTTCCAATTATATCATTTTATCATTTTAAGCATGATTTCTCCTCAATTGTGATATCAAATAAAATAAGTCATTACATATCATGATACCAACTAAAATTAATGAATTCACTTCAATGCTTTTTTAATGATTGTATTCGTAAAAAAATATCTTACCAATTAATAAACAATCAAGATTCATGCTTTTCATTTTTCAATGGAAACTTATATCAATATACACACATTTCATTTTCATTCAAGTATGTTACATGGCAAAATCATATTCAATGCAAAAATCAATTAAATGATCACATACATGTAATTTATCTTAATAAATTCAATGTGATACCAATTGATATGAAAAAGGGGTTTAAGTGTATGATTAAGGCATTTAATGATATCAAATGAGCAATTGATACCAATAGAAAGTCAAATACATTGCTTAATCACTTTGTATGCTTAAAATATTAACCAATTAAAAATATGCATACATATACTAAGAGGAAACGGTACCAATGTTTCCGTGAATACGGATTTTACCTTTACCGTTGCGATTCCTCATCTCTTTGAGCCTTTGAGATCAATTTTGTAATTTTCTTTAAAGATCCATTCCCAAAGCTCCCCCTACAAATTTATCAATTGCACTTTGGTACCCAAACTTTCTTGGGTCCATTGGGGTTAATTTTGATTCCTTGAGGAATCCATGCATTCTTAATCACATTATTGTACATGCATTCAAAAATTTTATGTCCATTTTTATTACATGCATGACATGTGATATTTTCATTTTTAACATTCTTAGCATGAGAATCGGATGCCTTAACAAAATAATTCGTCAAAAATTTTCGTTTAATGTAAGGCCTGTATCCTAATCCTTCTCTTTTAAATGCACATTTTTGGGTCCAATAAGCATGTTAAAATTTTTATGTCCCAATGTAAATTTGCTAAGTATGTTTTGCAAATCTATAACCTTTGTATTTAATAAGATATTTTCATTCAAAATTGATTCGCAATCGCATGTCTTAGAGCTAGATGGCATATTTGATATGGCATTCTCAAGTTCTAACTTTTTCAATTTTAAACATGCATTTTCATCTTTTAATCATGCAATTTTCTTTTTCATGTTTGGCCTTTAAGCATATAATCTCATTATCTACAACATGAATTTTATCCATACTAGTTGCATGTTAAATTTTAAGTGTAGCATGCTCATTTTTAACTAATTTCAATTTCTTTTTAAGCACATCACACAATTCTTTTAAACCATTAAAAGCATTAAGTAGATCATTATAGTCTTGAGAATTGTGTACCTCATCTTCTTCGCTTTCAAAATGGAAGTCCTCATCCGTGATAGCCATGAATGCTATTGATTTATCTTTGACTTCGACCTCTTCCTCCTCGGATGAGCTTGAATCTCTATCGCTCCAAGTTGAAGTAGCTTTCATTGCTTTTTTCTTTGATTTTCCTTTCATTATTCTTAATGGGAAATCAGTGGCTATATGACCCGGATTTTTGCATTCATAACACACAATTTTCTTGTTCTTCCGCGGCCATTTTTCTTATTTTTTTTTTCATCCGTCTTTGATTTTACTTTAAGTTTTGCGGATTTGAGGAGCTCCTTTACTTTATTGGTGATGATTGCCAACTCATCATCATTATCCTCTTCTTCACTTGAGCTTGAGTCGACTCTTTTTCTCGATTTTAAGGCCAAGGACTTTCTTATCTTTTTCTCATCTTCCTCATTTTTATCCATCTTGATCTCCATTTCATACTCAAGTAATTTTCTGACCAAATCATCCATCTTTAATGTGTTTATGTCCTTTGCTTCTCTAATTGAGGAGGTGTAGCTTCTATATTCCTTCGGGAGTGATCTTAAAATTTTCTTCACTTGATCCGATGTCCCGATGACTTTTCCCAAGGCTCCCAAATGATTGATGATGACCGTAAACCTCGAAATCATGTGATCAATTTCTTCTCCGGATTCCATCTTGAAATTATCCAATTCGTACATGAACCGGTTGATATTTGATTCCTTCACTTGACTTGTGCCCTCATTGACCATTTCCAAAGACTTCCACAAATCATAAGCATTTCCACATTCCGGAAGCTTGCTTACTTGATCCCGATCAATGGCACATAGGAGTTGGTTGAGTGCCTTAGCATTTTGTGAGGCTAGTTTTACATCCTCACTATCCCATTCTAAGCTTGGTTTTGGAATATCAACCCCATTGCTATCCTTCTTCATTGGTACTTTTGCACCCCGTGTAATCACCAAATAGGATTGCGGATCAACGACAATAAGATAATTCTACATCCTCATTTTCCAATAATTGTAGTCCGTTCCGGTGTAAAACGGAGGTCTAGTCGTTGAAAAATCCCTCGGTAAGATTTGACGAGTTGCTTGTAGAAGCCATGATCTATTCTTAGACGGTTAAGTCTTGTAGAGAATACCTCGCTCTGATACCAACTGAAATTACCTACAAGCAATAGCGACAAGCAATCTCTATACCCAAGAGGGGGGTGAATTGGGTTATCGCTATAAATGCGGAATTATAAAATCTTTGCCGATTTTAAGCTCTTATTACCAAGTGGGCACTTAGGTTAATATTTCTCTATTTCGATTAATAACCTATATGCAAGTTTTCTACTCAATACATAAATATAAATTAACTTGCAAATAAGTAAAAGAATAAGGATAGAGAAATACGACACCGCGATTTATAGTGGTTCGGCCAAACGTGCCTACGTCCATTCCCTCAAGCCTCGCTTGAAGATTTCCACTAGAATCGAGTTTCCGTGGTTCACTCGCAACCAAGAGTTTTCCGGAAAGGCGCACTCCAAACCCTTTACACTTTTAGTTTTGTTCGTAGGCACACTCACAACATTTACACTTTACCCAAACGATGGGATTTCACAACCACAAGAGTTTTTGTTTAAATAAAATTTAAAACACACTTGAGCACTCACAAATATAATGAAGATTGTGTGAGATACAAACCCAAGTGTTCTAAGCTCACTACTAAATGTATAGAAGGTGTAGTGTGTGTGAGCTTGATGAATGAGTGTTTATAAATATAAAGGTTTATGAAACACTCTTGTTTTTGCTTTCTAAGAAATGATATAAAGGTTCAAGAAACAAGTAATAACGAATTTGGGACTCATTTATATAGAAAATGAAATTTGTCCCTACAGTCACTGCTGAGACCGGTATGGTAACCGGTATGCCGGTCTCCAACAGATATATTACCGTTGAGAGAAACTAGTCGTTAGACCGGTATGCTAACCGGTATGAGGACCGGTATGGTCCGTGTCGGTTCCAGTATGTGTGCACAGTGAAGAGCTTGACCGGTATGGTAACCGGTATGTAGACCGGTTTAGGGCTTGCCGTTGGGTTCACCGGTATGGGAACTGGTAAGGTCTATGCCGGTTCCAGTGAGCATGCATAACAGAGCATCTCACCGGTATGGAGACCAGTAAGGGACCGGTATGCCGGTCTCAGTACAAAAATGCAGATTTGAAGGTTTTAATGTATTTTGCAATGATCCTAATGCATCTAAGTGATTGTGCATGACACTATGAGCTTAGGCACTTGAATATTACAATTCACATTACAATTTAAATCCTAAGCTAAGACTTCGCAATATATTCTTCAATTTGTCGCAAGTCTTTAAATTTTCGCTCTTCACCCCATATGCTTCGACACTTTTTGTATTGCTTTGTGTTTGCACGTCGAAGTCTTCTTTCACGTTGACGTCATCAAAATCCATTTATGCGACCAAGTCCCCAACAATATCCCCCTTTTTGATGATGGCAACCCCTTAAAACTTGTTGATACTCGTGAGCTTCTCGGAGTCCAAATTTGACAATTTTGCTCCCCCTAAACATAAGCTCCCCCTCAATGTGTGATTGTCTTTAATAAAGCTCTATAAAAACTTGACAAACACATTGGTACAATTACTCCCCCTTAAACCAAAGGTGAGGGTAAAACAAGTTTTAATCTCATTCTAATGATTTCTCCCCATTTGACATAATCAAAAAGTGGAGAATCAAAAATTTAAAATCAAATGAGATACCAAATACATATGTGCATAAGATAATGATACCAAAAACTTAAAAAATATGCACATTTGGCATTTCCCCCATTTTGCCATAAGATTTAAAAAGAGATCATGTATAATGCAATTTTTCAAAAAAATATGTACCAATGATACCAATTAACATTTTATATCAATGTTTCCAATTATATCATTTTATCATTTTAAGCATGATTTCTCCTCAATTGTGATATCAAATAAAATAAGTCATTATATATCATGATACCAACTAAAATTAAAGAATTCACGTCAATGCATTTTTAATGATTGTCTTCGTAAAAAAAATAACTTACCAATTGACCGGCGTAAACACACACGTATAACGCAAGCGCACGTATCGTTCAAGTAGTATAAAAATATCGATCACACGAGGACTTATTTCCTATTGTTGTTATTAATTATTGATACTATTTATTTACAGGTATCTAATTATAGGGAGAATGGAAATGATTGCTTTTGGTTGGTTGAATGTGGATTTGCTAATTAAAATAAAAACAGACTAAAAAAAAATACTAAGGAAAATAAAAGAAAAGACTCAAGGATCTAGGGTCGTGACTCCACACAATATTATTCTAAAGATGAATTGATTCTCTTACATATGTGTAATAAGTTAGTTTGCTAACCTGGAACATGAAATTATGCAAAAGCCTCTGTCGATGGTCAGACGCAAATACCCAGTATAACCCAATTGAACCATATGTCTATGTCAACCAAATTACCTGGATTCATTAGGATTAAGTTCCAATTATGGCTACCCCCGCCCGACAGGTATATGTCTATCCTGTAAGGAAATCTATTAAAGGTTATCAATCCTCAAGGAAGATCGTGAGCTATTGAATCTAAGGCTGAAACCTAAAATCCAATTGTCTAGTTCATTTTAAGTTTACCACATCAATCTTATTGGTGATTAGACAACAAGAAGCATTAAGCTTAAGACTCAATAAACAAACTAAAAAATTACCCATAAAAAGAAAATCAATTATTAAGTGTGTGGATATTGTGTTTCATCACTTCCCTAGAATAAAATAAAATGTTGGGGGTTAGAGGATCCACATTTAATATTTCTTATCTAGGAATCTCACTTATTATAAAATATAAATTATTTTATATTATGCTTTCTCAGGAATTAATAATGTTAAACAATTAAAACCAGCCATATAGGCGGTAATCCATTTAGTCCAATTACACCAGCCATATAGGCGGTAATTATCTGTCACATAAAGACCAGCCATATAGGCGGTAAAGTAATTTATATTTAGACCGACCATATAGGCGGTAATAAAGTCTGCCATTAATTAATCCGGTTAAATTATAATTAAGTGAGATTTACCTAGATAATTATATTAAATGTTTCACCTTTTACCCCAGCGGAAATTTAACTACAAAACATAAAGTGAATAAAAAGAAAGCTGTAATAAAAACTAAAAATACATAATTTTAATATTACAATAATTTACAAAACTAGATGCTTCATATGAAATCAGGGAAAAGAATCCCAAGGAAAGCACACTAAATGAAATGAAACTGAACTGAATTTATAGGCAGATTTTGCGTCTGGCGTCGCGACTTTAAAGGTCTTGGCGTCGCGATGCCAAGACGCGGATATGGTCTACGCGGCTTTTGACCACGCGCATTGTCGGCTCAATCAAATTATGACACGTGGCACGCGGTGAGAGTGGTGCAATGGGAAGGCGACACGTGGCACACGGTGATTGGTGGATGTTTCGGTCCAATGAGAATCTGACACGTGGCAAGCGTTAAGGATCTGTCCAATAAGAGCTTGACACGTGGCAATATGTGATTCGCCGGTGATTCGGTCCAATGATAAGGCGACACATGGCATGCACTATGTTTGGTCCAATAGGATTGTGACACGTGGAACGCGGCGTATTTTAGCTTATCTTTTGTGATGATGACACGTGGCAAGACGCACGTTAGCAAGGTCGGTGCACGTTAGCATGTCCAATTTCTCAGATTTTGACCCGTGTCCCTCGGCGCACGTTAGCATGACCGGCACACGTTAGGCGTCGTGACGCTGGCAAAATTACAAGAATGCCCTTTTTCATCCATTTCACTGTTTTGACCCCAAATTGCTTCCAGTGCTTTCCAAACTTTATTTATCTGCAAAATAACAATAAAACACATCAAAACGTTCACAAAACCCGAAAAACTATACAAAGTATCAGGTTAAATGAGTGGGAAATAGTGATATAAATACCACTCATCACACCCCCAAACCTAACATTTTGCTAGTCCTCGAGCAAAACACAAACTAAAATAACATAAACAAATTTAAACTATGCCACTTTCGTAGGGATCACGGTTGCATTTAGCGTATGCAACAAGCCTTTAAACCCCTAGGTGTCCCTAGTGGACGAGTTGTAGTCTCGTGAGGGTTTACAACAATGATACCCACAAATATTTTACAAAAGTAAAAATGTAGTGAAACTAATGCACACAAAAGCAAAAAGACAAGAGAAAAGAGAATAAAGAAGTTAGTGACTAATCTGGTGAAACTTCTACTCCAAATTACTAGCTGTTTTGTTTCTTTCTAAATTACCGAATAAGTAAATTCTTCGATTATATTTACCATTCTTCATATACACAGCCAACAAAATATCAACTCATTTTTTCCCACAACAGTCACAAGTGCAGTTGAGAAGATAATAATATTTTTGTTCTAAAGTTCTATCAGATTTCACACCTTTTTGTAGCAATGGAATAATTTTTCGGATTTTTTTTTGATTTTTGATTTTTTTTTATTTATATACAATATCTTCCATCTATGTAGCGAGTGTTGGGTCGGTGGCTCCCAAACCAGTTGGCTTTAGGGCACCAGGTGTTAAGATACCCTTACAGACTTAATTACTCAGACTTCAGATATATATATTTTTTGCAGCATCTTTGATCCATGTAGCGAGCTTTGGGCCAGTGACTCCCAAACCAGTTGGCTTTAGGGCACTAGGTGTTAAAACACCCTTACAGACTTAATAACTCGGATCTCAGATTTTTTTTTTTACTCCATTGCTTTTTGAGATGTTTCCTCCAATTAAACTAGAGCACTGAATATTACAAACTTTTCATTTTAGCTCATGTCTGTATGTTACTATGCATGTTGATAATACCTGCCAACTGAGCATATGAAGATCCATTTTAGTCAGTATTATGGAGAATTCACAAATTAAATAATTCAAAAGGAAATAAACAAAAATTAACTTGTTCTGAAATAGGTTTGAGATACGTCTCAGGAGTGGAAACTCCTTACACATATATCTCTTACCAATTTCACATTTTTAGTCAAAATAAAAACACAAAATCGTAAAATATTTTTGTAATTTTTGAAAAATTTTCAATTTTTTTGTATTTTTAGAAAAATTTTGGAATAAAAAAACAACACACAACTAAAAACAAGATACTGATCAACTAATTTCCTCCCCCAAACCTAAATGAGAGATTGTCCCCAATGTCTTAAACAGTAGAAGAAGAGTTTAGAAGATAATACTTGGTTAGCTGAAATTCTAAAGGAAATTAAAGGTTAAGATCCAGATTAATCCGACGCCTCTTACCACGATCGTCCTCGGACCAATTTATCTTTGAAAAGACATGGTCAATTTGTGGTTCGTAGGTTAAGATTTGATCAATTAGATCCGGAGCAATTCTGGCAATAAAGAGGAGTTCTTTCATAGGTTTTGACACGAACCCATTTCTCCAGGCATCATCAAGAAACACACAAAGAAAATCATAAAATCCTTCAACGTTGTACAGTCCAAGCGATTTCTGGTGTATGTTCAGGTTCGCCCAAGATAACACTGTAAAAATTTCCTCCAATGTACCCAAGCCACCTGGCAAAGCAATAAAAGCATCAGCACGATTAATCATTTCTACCAGTCGTTCAGATATACCTGGCACGATTAACTCTTCTCTGTTTGATGGTCCAATAAGATTTGCCTCCCCCAAGGGTTTTGGGATGATTCCCAAGACTTGACTGCCTCCTTCCTGTACGGCTTTTGAAACGATCCCCATAAGTCCAAGATTGTCTCTGCCATATACTAAGTGCATATTCCTTACAGCTAAGACTCGACCCAATTCCTGTGCTGCTTCTACGTAATGTGGCTTAACACCAACACTAGTACCGCAAAACACACATATGTTTTCAACTCGTCTTCTTGAAGTGGCTTCCATGTTTATATATTTCTTTCTCAAATCTGGATGCCTTCAAAAGTGCAATGATGTGCTGAATTTATAGTACCTGAAAAGAGTGAGTAATAATAGCACTAGTATCTTCCAAATGACGATATTAGCTAAACAACAAAAGAAATCGTGAAAGGTCAAAAAGTCCGGATCCTGTCTACAAAAAATAAAGATAATTACAACAGAAAACAAATCAAAGCAATAATTAAGGCAACAGAATTGTGTACACAATACACAATGCACTTAGTATAAATTCATTAGGATGCGTCTCAAGAATCCATTCCTTACTCAGCCATTGCTAATGAATTATCTCATATCTTTGCCAAACACCATTCCTTCTGTCTTATGCTTTGGTTGAGCTTTTCCCTACAAAAATAACACACAAAATTAAAAACTCTACAACATGTATACACAAAATATAAAAATAGAAATTACAACAAAGTGCATGGGTTGCCTCCATGCTAGCGCTAAATTTTTCGTCTTCAGCCAGACGTGACTGAAATCCATATGTCAAGGAGGTTTCAGCGTCGTTTTGGATGTTCGTTTAAAGACAATCCCATGTGCATTGCTTTTGAAAGGTCTCTTCCAACGGTAAAGTGGCAAAAAGAATTTTGTCTCATTCAGTGCTTGTGCCACTTTCTTAATCTTTGTTGCTCCAATAATTCCTGAAAAGAAAGAAAGAAAATCAGGAGGTCTCGTATGGTGCTTGACCTTGAATGGAAGTTCCATTCTATCAAGATTCTGGGTGATATCTCTAAATTGTACTCCCCAAAACAGTGATGTTTCGCCTGAATGCTCTGGATCTTCAATAAGGTCATACATTTGCTCCTCCATTTGCTCTGCTTCTTGCTCCACCTTTTCTTCACAGATGTATTTTAAAATTTCCGTATTCAATTCTTCATCCGTCATCTGTGAAATGCATGCTCCATAAGTGTCACCCTGAGGATGTAAAAATGATTCTGACATTAAGTCTTCATCCTCTGATACGACTGGAATGGATGGTTCAGGTAGATCTTCATCAAACATCATGGTAAAGCATGCTCCAAGATCTTCATTTTGAGGCTTGAAAGTTTGATCCTCCGTTGTTGGTGCAGTTGGTACAAATAGATCAGCTTCATCCTCGTCAGAATCTGAATAATAAAAGTCAAATAGAGACTTCGCTGGTTTGGGCTCCTGAACTGATACCTCTGGTTGTTGATACTGCTCAGCCTCCAATTCTGTTGAAGTGTCATTGTGAAATGATTAGTACTCGAAGGCTTTATCAGTGTCATCTGAAACTGGTTCTTGAGGTATGTAGTTCTGATTTTCTGTTAATTGTCTCATTTGATCTGTCATCCTCTGAATGGATGCTGATTGTCTTTGAATACTTTCGAGTTGATTCTGGTACGTTTCAAGCATTGTATCCAACTTTTCGTCTTGTTTCTTGAATAAATCTTTGAGCATGTCAACCAATTGTTCTTCATTTGATGGTTCTGGTTCTTGATGAAGATCATTGTAAGTGGGTGGTGGATAAGATGGAAAATGTGGTTCTGTGAAATGTGATGGCTTTTCATACCATGAAGGATCTTGATAGCTCTGCCACCCTTGATGGTAGTTGTACTCGTAATAATCTATAGGGTGGTTACCATTACATATGTCACATCTCCCCATTGCGTTCTGATGAGCAAATGTAGAATTGCTTGATTCTGACATCCAGTGATAGTTGTTGGGCTGGACAACATGCCTCAGAAAACCGGACTGTTGCTCCCAGATTTTGGGTGTATCTTCTAGTAAAGCTCGTGATCTCTCAATCTCCCAATAATGTTCCATTTTTTTCAATCACCTGAAAACAAAAGAAAGAAATAAAAATTACAGATAAAAAATAAAGAAAATTAGATACAAGTAAATTAGATAGCTTCAAAATTAATAACTCAAGAAAAATAAGTCTCCGGCAACGGCGCCAAAAACTTGACCGGCGTAAACACACACGTATAACACAAGCGCACTTATCGTTCAAGTAGTATAAAAATATTGATCCCACGATGACTTAATTCCTACTGTTGTTATTAATTATTGATACTATTTACTTACAGATATCTAATTATAGGGAGAATGGAAATGATTGCTTTTGGTTGGTTGAATGTGGATTTGCTAATTAAAATAAAAACAGACTCAAAAGAAAATACTAAGGAAAATAAAAGAAAAGACTCAAAGATCTAGGGTCGTGACTCCACACAATATTATTCTAAAGATGAATTGATTCTCTTACATATGTGTAATAAGTTATTTTGCTAACCTGGAACACGAAATTATGCAAAAGCCTCTGTCGATGGTCAGACCCAAATACCCAGTATAACCCAATTGAACCATATGTCTATGTCAACCAAATTACTTGGATTCATTAAGATTAAGTTCCAATTATGGCTACCCCCGCCCGACAGGTATATGTCTATCCTGTAAGGAAATCTATTAAAGGGTTATCTATCATCAATGAAGATCGTGAGCTATTGAATCTAAGGCTGAAACCTAAAATCCATATGTCTAGTTCATTTTAAGTTTACCACATCAATCTTATTGGTGATCAGACAACAAGAAGCATTAAGCTTAAGACTCAATAAACAAACTAAAGAATTACCTATAAAAAGAAAATTAATTATTAAGTGTGTGGATATTGTGTTTCATCCTTCCCTAGAATAAAATAAAATGCTGGGGGTTAGAGGATCCACATTTAATATTTTTTATCTAAGAATCTCACTTATTATAAAATATAAATTATTTTATATTCTGTTTTCTCAGGAATTAATAATGTTAAACATTTAAAACCAACCATATAGGCGGTAATCCATTTAGTCCAATTACACCAGCCATATAGGCGGTAATTATCTATCACATAAAGACCAGCCATATAGGCGGTAAAGTAATTTATATATAGACCGACCATATAGGCTGTAATAAAGTCTGCCATTAATTAATCCGGTTAAATAATAATTTATAAATTATAATTAAGTGAGATTTACCTAGATAATTATATTAAATGTTTCACCTTTTACCCCAGCGGAAATTTAACTACAAAACATAAAGTAAATAAAAAGAAAGCTGTAATAAAAACTAAAAATACATAATTTTAATATTACAATAATTTACAAAACTAGATGCTTCATATGAAATCAGGGAAAAGAATCCCAAGGAAAGCACACTAAATGAAATGAAACTGAACTGAATTTATAGGCAGATTTTGCGTCTGGCGTCGCGACTTTAAAGGTCTTGGCGTCGCGATGCCAAGACGCGGATATGGTCTACGCGGCTTTTGACCACGCGTATTGTCGGCTCAATCAAATGATGACACGTGGCACGCGGTGAGAGTGGTGCAATGGGAAGACGACACGTGGCACACGGTGATTGGTGGATGTTTCGGTCCAATGAGAATCTGACACGTGGCAGACGTTAAGGATCGGTCCAATAAGAGCTTGACACGTGGCATCATGTGATTCGCCGGTGATTCGGTCCAATGATAAGGCGACATGTGGACGCGTTATGATTGGTCCAATAGGATTGTGACACGTGGAACGCGACGTATTTTAGCTGATCTTTTGTGATGATGACACGTGGCAAGGCGCACGTTAGCAAGGTCGGTGCACGTTAGCAAGATCCGGCGCACGTTAGTATGTCCAATTTCTCAGATTCTGACACGTGTCCCTCGACGCACGTTTGCATGACCGGTGCACGTTACGCGTCGCGACGCCGGCAAAATTACAAGAATACCCTTTTTCATCCATTTCATTGTTTTGACCCTAAATTGCTTCCAGTGCTTTCCAAACTTTATTTATCTGAAAAATAACAATAAAACACATTAAAACGTTCACAAAACCCGAAAAATTATACAAAGTATCAGGTTAAATGAGTGGGAAATAGTGATATAAATACCACTCATCACCAATTAATAAACAATCAAGATTCATGCTTTTCATTTTCAATGGAAACTTATATCAATACACATGCATTTCGTTTTCATTCAAGTATGTTACATGGCAAAATCATATTCAATGCAAAAATCAATAAAATGATCACATACATGTAATTTATCTTAATAAATTCAATGTGATACCAATTGATATGAAAAAGGGGTTTAAGTGTATGATTAAGGCATTTAATGATATCAAATGAGTAATTGATACCAATAGAAAGTTAAATACATTGCCTAATCACTTTGTACGCTTAAAAATATTAACCAATTTAAAATATGCATACATACACTAAGAGGAAACGGTACCAATGTTTCCGTGAATACCGATTTTACCTTTACCGTTGCGATTCCTCATCTCTTTGAGCCTTTGAGATCAATTTTGTAATTTTCTTTAAAGATCCATTCCCAAAGCTCCCCTTACAAATTTATCGATTGCATTTTGGTACCCAAACTTTCTTGGGTCCATTGGGGTTAATTTTGATTCCTTGAGGAATCCATGCATTCTTAATCACATTATTGTACATGCATTCAAAAATTTTATGTCCATTTTTATTACATGCATGACATGTGATATTTTCATTTTTAACATTCTTAGCATGAGAATCAGATGCCTTAAGAAAATAATTCTTCAAAAAATTTCGTTTAATGTAAGACATGTATCATAATACTTCTCTTTTAAATGCACATTTTTGGGTCCAATAAGCATGTTAAAATTTTTATGTCCCAATGTGAATTTGCTAAGTATGTTTTGCAAATCTATAACCTTTGTATTTAATAAGATATTTTCATTCAAAATTGATTCGCAATCGCATGTCTTAGAGCTAGATGGCATATTTGATATGACATTCTCAAGTTCTAGCTTTTTCAATTTTAAACATGCATTTTCATCTTTTAAGCATGCAATTTTTGTTTTTCATGTTTGGCCTTTAAGCATATAATCTCATTATCTACAACATGAATTTTATCCATACTAGTTGCATGTTAAATTTTAAGTGTAGCATGCTCATTTTTAACTAATTTCAATTTCTTTTTAAGCACATCACACAATTCTTTTAAACCATTAAAAGCATTAAGTAGATCATTATAGTCTTGAGAATTGTGTACCTCATCTTCTTCGCTTTCAAAATGGAAGTCCTCATCTGTGATAGCCATGAATGCTATTGATTTATCTTTGACTTCGACCTCTTCCTCATCGGATGAGCTTGAATCTCTATCGCTCCAAGTTGAAGTAGCTTTCATTGCTTTTTTTCTTTGATTTTCCTTTCATTATTCTTAATGGGCAATCGGTGGCTATATGACCCGGTTTGTTGCATTCATAACACACAATTTTCTTGTTCTTCCGCGGCCATTTTTCTTCTTTCTTTTCATCCGTCTTTGATTTTCCTTTAAGCTTTGCGGATTTGAGGAGCTCCTTTACTTTATTGGTGATGATTGCCAACTCATCATCACTATCCTCTTCTTCACTTGAGCTTGAGTCGATTATTTTTCTCGCTTTTAAGGCCAAAGACTTTCTTGTCTTTTTCTCATCTTCCTCCTTTTTATCCATCTTGATCTCCATTTTATACTCAAGCAATTTTCCGACCAAATCATTCATCTTTAATGTGTTTATGTCATTTGCTTCTCTAATGGAGGAGGTGTAGCTTCTATATTCCTTCGGGAGTGATCTTAAAATTTTCTTCACTTGATCCGATGTCCCGATGACTTTTCCTAAGACTCCCAAATGATTGATGATGACCGTAAACCTCGAAATCATGTGATCAATTTCTTCCCCGGATTCCATCTTGAAATTATCCAATTCGCACATGAACCGGTTGATCTTCGATTCCTTCACTTGGCTTGTGCCCTCATTGACCATTTCCAAAGACTTCCACAAATCATAAGCATTTCCACATTCCGGAAGCTTGCTTACTTGATCCCGATCAATGGCACATAGGAGTTGGTTGAGTGCCTTAGCATTTTGTGAGGCTAGTTTTACATCCTCAATATCACATTCTAAGCTCGGTTTTGGAATATCAACCCCATTGCTATCCTTCTTCATTGGTACTTTTGCACCCCGTGTAATCACCAAATAAGATTGCGGATCAACGGCAAGGAGATAAATCAACATCCTCATTTTCCAATAATTGTAGTCCATTCCGGTGTAAAACATACGTCTAGTCGTTGAAAATCCCGCGGCAAGATTTGACGAGTTGCTTGTAGAAGCCATGATCTATTCTCGGACGGTTAAGTCTTGTAGAGAATACCTCGCTCTGATACCAACTAAAATTACCTACAAGCAATAGCGACAAGCAATCTCTATACCCAAGAGGGGGGTGAATTGGGTTATCGCTATAAATGCGGAATTATAAAATCTTTGCCGATTTTAAGCTCTTATTACCAAGTGGGCACTTAGGTTAATATTTCTCTATTTCGATTAATAACCTATATGCAAGTTTTCTACTCAATACATAAATATAAATTAACTTGCAAATAAGTAAAATAATAAGGATAGAGAAATACGACACCACGATTTATAGTGGTTCGGCCAAACGTGCCTACGTCCACTCCCCCAAGCCTCGTTTGAAGATTTCCACTAGAATCGAGTTTCCGTGGTTCACTCGCAACCAAGAGTTTTCCGGAAAGGCGCACTCTAAACCCTTTACACTTTGAGTTTTGTTCGTAGGCGCACTCACAACCTTTACACTTTACCCAAACGATGTGATTTCACAACCACAAGAGTTTTTGTTTAAATAAAATTTAAAACACACTTGAGTACTCACAAATATAATGAAGATTGTGTGAGATACAAACCCAAGTGTTCTAAGCTCACTACTAAATGTATAGAAGGTGTAGTGTGTGTGAGCTTGATGAATAGGTGTTTATGAATATAAAGGTTTATGAAACACTCTTGTTTTTGCTTTCTAAGAAATGATATAAAGGTTTAAGAAACAAGCAATAACGAATTTGAGACTCATTTATATAGAAAATGAAATATGTCCCTACAGTCACTGCTGAGACCGGTATGGGACCGGTATGCCGGTCTCCAACGGATATATTACCGTTGAGAGAAACTAGTCGTTAGACCGGTATGCTAACCGGTATGAGGACCGGTATGGTCCGTGCCGGTTCCAGTATGTGTGCACAATGAAGAGCTTGACCGGTATGGTAACCGGTATGTAGACCGGTTTAGAGCTTGCCGTTGGGTTCACCGGTATGGGAACTGGTAAGGTCTATGCCGGTTCCAGTGAGCATGCATAACAGAGCATCTCACCGGTATGGAGACCGGTAAGGGACCGGTATGCCGGTCTCAGTACAAAAATGCAGATTTGAAGGTTTTAATGTATTTTGCAATGATCCTAATGCATCTAAGTGATTGTGCATGACCCTATGAGCTTTGGCACTTGAATATTACAATTCACATTACAATTTAAATCCTAAGCTAAGACTTCGCAATATATTCTTCAATTTGTCGCAAGTCTTCAAATTCTCGCTCTTCACCCCATATGCTTCGACACTTTTTGTATTGCTTCGTGTTTGCACGTCGAAGTCTTCTTTCGCGTTGACGTCATCAAAATCCATTTATGCGACCAAGTCGCCAACAATAGGGAAACTCACCCTTGGTTTGGAAACACTCAACACAAAGCTTAGAGCTTCCAACATACAAAGATTTGTGAAAGTCACTCATCCGATCAATGTAAGTTTTTTCCGCAACTCACTTGATTATTCACACACAATATCATGACTTAGAGACCTTAGGCATGTCTAGGACACTAACATTAAGCTCTCAAATGAGCTCCTTATTTATAGTAAAATTTTAGCTAAAATTATCAATAAAGGAATAGTTCTCACATAAAGTTATTTTGATAATTTTTATTGGTTGCACCAAACTTTGAAAATGTTGACAATGATGGAGATCAATTTTTGAGAATCAAGAACAAAGATGGGGGATCTTTCATATATTACATGGTTATTTACTTAATTTACAATATTCTTTCTAACTTTGTAACTTACTATTTAATTCAACAGTTCACGACCGCAGCCACAACCATGCCCCGGAATCAAAAGTCATCAAGAGATGTTATTACAGCTGCAAAACCCAAGTTCTATTGGGAAAGAATGGCAACAATGAAGCGAAAAGGAGCAGAGACACTTCAAATTACAGGCTCAAGCTTACCCGATTGCTCGCACGCTTGTGGGTCATGCTGACTAGTTATGGCTAGCTTTGTGTGTGCATCACTTAAAGAAGCTGAGACATGTCCCATGGCTTATAAGTGCATGTGTAATAACAAGTCTTATAGGAAAGATTTCCCAGCTTTTGCATTTGGATCTCTCTTCAAATTCATTGGGAAGGTCTGATCACTGAAGCCCATATGTCAAATCTCTCCAGATTAGACTTCATGGTCCTATCTTCTAACTTGATATCTTTAGAATTCAGCCCTGGCTGGGTTCCTCCATTTCAATTTAGATTCCTTAAACTTGCAGCCTGCAAAATGGGGTCTTATTTACCGAAATGGCTTCAAACGCAAAATAATTTTATTGCGCTTGATATTTCTGGTAATGAAATTTCAGGCAGAATTCCTGACTGGTTCTGGGATCTGTTCCCCATGCTCAATTATTTAAATCTCTCGTACAATCAATTATTTAAAGTTTTCTGAACATCCTGGAATCGATCTTAGTTCCAAATGCCACCAATTCCTTCCAATTTTTCTGAATATCTGTTCTTAATCTTGGAAATAATAAATTTTCTGGGAGAATTCCGACATGGGTAGGCGATAGCCTATCGGATTTGATTGTTCTTAGTCTTTGATCCAATCATTTCCATGGAAGTGTGCCTATAAAATTTTGTAATCTTCGAAAGCTTCAAGTTCTTCACTGATTGCGATTTTACTACCGTACACAAATGTATGGTGTTTGCTCAAGTAATATAATAACAAAAGTCGAATATCGTATCCACAAAAATTTATTATTTTTCTTATTAATATTAAAACTAATATACTTAACTAGAGCTAAATAATTGATTAGAGAAGAAGTTGATTAAACTAATTTAACTGAAGATTAAATAAAGAACAAATAATAACTTTGGATAAAATCTTATATGATAAAAGAACCTATGATGGTAACTTCATCTAAGCACGCAAATAATGGGTTCAAGTATTTTTCATTCAGTTGAGTTGTTGTTATGAATTATTAACCTAGAACAATAAACTATCTATAAATCTCTTTCGATGGTTATGTAAAAATATTCAGATTAAGCCAATTAACTATATGTCTATACTAATTAATTTAAACCAAATTCATTAAGGTCGTGTTCTATTATTGGCTACGCATGCTCTGCAGGCATATGTCTATCTGTCAACAAATCTATTTAAAAGAATTAGATCATGTACTATTATTCCCACAGCTAACCCAAATTTACTCTATCGAGTTCCTAATGATTTACCATAACTATTATATTGTTGATCAGATAATAAAACATTCATTAAAATACATAGAATAATAAATAATTAAGTACAAACCCAAAAGAATAAAAAGATGCAGCTTAATTAATTAAACATGTGATTGGATCCATTACAACCCTAAATTAAGGATTTAACTACTCATTGTATTCAATAAATGCAAGCTAATCATTAATACAAAACAAGAACTCATAAAGATAAAGTTAGAGAGAAAAGAGAAGAAAAAATTACCGTTTGCAATCTTCGTCTTCAATCTCCAAATACCGGTTGAAGCACTCGTTATTGTCTTACTCTACGTGTTCTTCTATGCTTTGAGGTTCCAAAATTATATTATGAGGCTTCTTTTTAAGTTTTTGGATGAGCTTTTACTTATATCAGAGGTCCCGAGGGTCTTTCCTTTCTAAAAATCGGATTATGCACACACTAGGACTGCTTTATTTGTGTCGCAACATTAGTTGATGCGCGTCGTGAAGCGCCCAAATACTTCACATTTTGTCTTGATTTTCTTCATTCGCTCTGCGACGCGCATGCTGACTCTGAAATTTACTCCAATTTGGCTATGAATTTGTTAATTTATCACTTCTTGAGTCCCATTAAGTCTTGATATGATTTTGACCTGCAAAATAAAACCCAAAACATATTAAAGCGCTCATAAAACTTCAGATAACGTACAGAACACTAAGATAAAGAGGCGATTGATAGCGATTTTATAAATCTAGCACGCAAGCACACATATCGCTCAAGTAATACAGTGACTATTAGTCGGATGTCGAACCCACAGAGACTTAATATTTATCTTATTAATACCAAAACTAACCCACTTAACTTAAACTAAACTACTTAGAAGAAAATTTGATTTAATCGAAGTTAATTGAAATTAAATAATAAACAAATAACAAAAATTAGAAAACCTTATACATAGAAGAACCTAGGGTTGTAACTTCACCTAAACATGCACACAATAAGTTCATGCATTTTTCATTCAATTAGGTTGTTATAAATTATTAACCTAGAACACTAAACTATCTACAAGCGTCTTTCGATGGTCATGTAGAGATATTCAACTTAAATCAATTAACTGTATGTCTATGTTAATTAATTTAAATTAAATTCATTAAGGTCGGGTTTTAATCTTAACTACGTATGCCTAAGGTATATGTCTATTTTGCAGGGAAATCTATTCAATGAATAAATCACATGTTATTATTCCCACGACTAACCCAAATTCCCTCCGTCGAGTTCTTAAGGATTTACCAAGATTATTCTATTGTTGGCCAAACAAATAAAATAAGAATCAAAGCACTGAGAATAATAAATAATAAATAACAAACCCAAAAGAATAAAAATATATAATTAAATTATTTAAACATACTTAAGATCCATTAAAATCCTAGATTTAATGATTAACTACTCATATTATTCAATAAAAATAAGCTAATCATTAATACAAGTCAAGAACTCATTAAAGATAAAGCTAGAGAGAAAAGTGAAGAAAAAAATTTCTCGTTTGCAGTCTTCGGCTTCAAACTGTAACTCATGTTGATGCACTTGCTCTTATCTTGATCCAGGTGTTCTTCTATGCTCTGGAGGCTCCAAAATATATTATAAGACTTGATTTTAGATTTTGGAGATGAACTATGCTTATATACGAAATTCTAGGGCTGTTTCCTACTTAAAAATCGAGTTCTTGGTAGATCTGGGATGAAATTACCGTGTCACGACGCATTGAACGTGTCGCGGCTTCTTTATCAGACATTGGCGCCCGTCGCGACGCTCATGCGTGGGCATCACGATGCGCGAATTACTCATAAACGAATTTGCAATTTGCGTCTGTTTTATTTTTTTGGTCTTGCACAAGTCTCAAAGCGCGGCTTGTATCGGGACTCATGTTTTGACTCCGAAGTTTTTTCGATTTGCTCTATATCTTGCCATTCTCATCCCTAGTTGAATATGTTGAGTCATGATATTATTTTGACCTACAAAACGCACCCAAAATCCATCAATTCGCTCATAAAGCTTGATATCACCCATAAAATATTTAAATAAATGGGTGAAAAATATGTGTATTTTAATCGCTCATCAGCGGTATATATAGGCATATTAACCTCTCATCATTGACTTATCCTAGAACAATATCTCTGACACCACACCTGAAGAATCCAGCTGCATGGTTGCATGCATGAATTGCTAACCACATTTGTAATCCTCCAAATATATTTTTTTATGAAGGATAATTTTCTTTGACATGTTAAATCAATCTTTTAGACTTTTGGTGCAAAATACCAAAATTACTTTCGGTGGCATTTAGGTGGTGTTTGAGTGGAAGAAGAGGAGAGGAAATGAAATGGTGATGGAATTTGATTCAATTGTTTGGTTAGTACACTGAATTTAAGGAGGAAATAACATTATATATTGTTTATGGATAAATTTATCATTTTATACTAAATATCAATATTCATTAATAATTAATTTATTAAATCAATAAACTTTAAATTAAAAATAATCTAAAAATTGGAAATTATAATTTATTTATTCGATGTTATTTTAATTATCAATGTTATTTTAATTAAATATATTAATTTTAAATATATTTATAATTAAATTATTATTAAATACAAATAATTTAGTTATAATATTAATATATTTTTATAAATTATTATAAACATGAAAAATAAATAATATTAAATTATTTATACAACGATTCAGGATCGGGAGTAGGACCCGGAATTGGGGCTGTTGATGGGGCGGGACTGACCTGGGTGCTGGTCTCGGCCCCGATCCTGATCTCGACTCGGGTCCCGTCCTCGCTATCGGGTCCAGTCCTAGCCCCGACCAGACCCGGAGACCGGGCCAGGTCTCAGCCCCAGCCCTGACCTGAGTCTTGTCCGTAGCCCGAGTTTAGATACCGGTCTCGTTCTTAACCCCGGTCCAGGTCTTGGGTATTGGGTCTCGTCCCCATCCTAAGTCTGAAGTCTTGGACCGGTATGGGTCTCGGGTCCATGTTTCGGGTCTCGAGTCTCGGTATCAGGTATTGGGTCTCGACGTCGGGTCTAAGGTCTTTGTCTCGATCCCAAGTCTCGAGTCCCGGTATTAATCCTAGGCCCAGTCCGAGGACCGATCCCGACCCCAGCCCTGGTCCAAGCCTCGACCGCGATCACAGCCTTGGTCCCGGTCCTGGTCTTGGCCTCGGGTCCTAGGTTTCTTCCCCTATCGTGATCCTAGTCATGGGTCCCGGCCCTCGCCTCGATCACGGTTTCGACTCCTATCCCAGGTCATTGTCCCTGTCGAATAAATTAGTAAAAATTATTCACATATAATATTGATTCAGATATATTAGCAAGTTTCATGAATATTACGAACGTAATAAATGAATTAGTAATAAATATTCTAGAAATAATTCATTTTGAGGATAATTATGGATTTTTTGTATTTTAATAGGTGGAGAATTTAAATTCCTTAGCTGTTGATGAGGAATTCAAATTCCCTTATTCCATGGAATTTGATATCCATTGGAAATCAAATTCCACCTTAAAGGTGCAAACCAAACATTGGAAATTATCAAGGAATTTAAATTCATCTCCTCTCTCATCTCATCTCCTTGTAAGAGAACATGACCTTATTGTTTTTGTTGACAATTTGAGCCAGAGTTTTTCTATAAATACAACACTCATTTGTGAGCATTATCATCCCAAATAATTAAGCTCCATGTGAAGAGAGCTTAGAGAGTGTAGTTAGTGAGGTTTTTTGTATCAAGTTTGTAATCTCTTTTAAATTCTATTCAAGTAGTAATAGAAGCAGTATTTTTCCTCATAAACACGCTTCAGTGATCAGAAAATCACAACAAGTGGTATCAATAGCTTTGGTTACATGTTGGTGGGTCGTAAAATCGAATAACAAAACTCGGTTCGGAAAGTTTGAGTTTTGGGAAAGTTCTCAAAAATTGGTTTTGAGTATACCATTAGCTTGTTCACGGCAATACGAAAATGGTGGTTTTTCTGGCGACCAAACGGAGGCTGGAGTAAAGTACATGCGTTGCCCAGAGAGTGGCGCGTGACGCCCAGTCATAGAATGTACCTATATGCGCTCAGAGGTTGAAGACGACACAAGTGTCAGCCACGTCAGTGACACTTCATCATGCAGTCAGCAAATGTCATTGCCACGTGTTACCACATCAGTAAGAAGTTTGACATGTCATCGACACATCAGCTGCCATGTCAGTAAGTCGGTCTCACTTTTGCTATGTCAGCAAAACTGATAATTTTCATCGAGTCCCCTGAAGTCTCCGAAATTATAATTTGGCCCCCAAAGTTTCAGAAATTTATAAATCGACCCATAATTTGGATTTGGACCAATGAAGAGCAAAATCCTCTATTGTCGACCGTTACGGACGCAACGGTGACCTCCGATTTGTGAAAATCAGCTCTGATTTTTTTTTTCATTTTAAACCTTAAACTTAAAATGGAAATGGAAGATTCGCCTTCTGGTGCGATGATCATGCTGACGATAACCAATACTCCCTCATGAGGCCTCATATGATAGATTATTTGTATTTTAAAGATTTATTCGATATGATCGAGGAAAAGAGAGTGAGATAAGTTTTTTTCAAAAAGAGTGACTGAAATAAACTTAACAACATAACTCTCGGTCAGATTCTGCAGTAGATCGGACACATTGTATTCCACCATGTAGCACATGATACAGATGCTTACGGGATGTGGTTAAAGCTGGAAGGCATGTACCAAACAAAAACTACTCAGAACAAAGCCCTGATTATGAGATGTTTGGTGAACTTGAAGTTAAATAGTGGAACTTCAGTTGCAGAACACACCAATGAGTTTCAGAGCCGATGAACTAATTATCTGTAGTAGACATGCAGCTCGGAGATGAAGTACAAGCCTTCATACTTCTCAATTCTCTTCCTGATAACTAGGTGGCATTGGTGGTTTCTCTTAACAATTTGGCTGCAGAGGAAAACTTGCCATGTCTATGGTAAAAGATATCCTATCAAATGAAAAGTCCAGGAGAAAAGACATTGGCTCAGCACAGTCAGAAACCCTCGTCATAAAGACTCGCATAAGACATCGAGGAAGAGAACTATGGAGAGGTATAAGTAGAGGTAGGTCTACAGATGGAAGAAAACCTACCTAAAAATTCTACCATTGTGGTATAGAAGGCCACTTAAAGAAGAATTGCCGAAAACTGCAATAAGAGTAAAGCCAAGGCGATTCCCAGCCGAAGAATAACGAAAGAGAGATACTAATAGTTGTCCTAGGAGATGTAGCCATCTACTCCATCCAAGAAGAGACATGCATTCACACCGCAACCCAAGATGTTGAGTGGGTGGTAGATAGTGCAGCATTCTACCACGTCACCCCTTCACAACATACAAAGTAGGAGACTATAGTCCAATGAAGATGAGAAATATGAGTTCCTCTGGGATAGTAGGAATTGGTGACATCCAGATACAAACAAATGCTGGATGCATATTAATCTTGAAGGATATCCTATATATTCTAGAACTTCGGCTGAATCTACTTTCGGGGATTGCCCTTGATAAATAGGGTTGTGACAATAATTTCATAACTGGCACATGGAAAATGAAAAAAAAATGTCATGGTTGTCGTTTGAGAATATGTTTGCGACACTTTTTACAAGACTCGTGTGAAGATTTATGCAGAAAGCCTAAATATAGCTGAAAAATGCTTCTTATAATCTGTGGCACCAGAGACTCGGTCACATAAGTGAGAGAAGATTATCCACCCTGACCAAGACAGAGCTTATCATTGTTTCCAAGGATGTTGCACTAGGTCCTTACAACCACTGCTTGTTAAGCAACACATAGTCTCATTTAATTTCTCTTCTACGATAAGATCAGAGTTGCTCAGTCTGATGTATGTGGTCCCTTGAAGGTTGATTCACTTGGCGGTAATAAATAATTTCTGACTTTCATTGATAATGCTTCTTAGAAAGTGGGGATATATTTCTTGAAGACAAAAGATAAGGTCTTGGATCATTTCAAGTTGTTCCACGCATAATAGTGCGTGACACATGAAAAAACTGAGGTGCCTCTGCACAGATAATGAAAGTGAGTACACTTCAAGAGATTTCGATGCCACCTGCTACCTGATCAACAGATCATCATCTGTACCATTGAATTTTGAGATTTCAGAGAAAAAGTGGTCTGGTAAGAATTTTTCATATTATCACCTTAGAGTATTCGACTGTTTAGCCTTTGCACATATATCCAATGTGCTCAGAAAGAAGCTCAATACAAGGACTTCTCCATGTATCTTCCTAGGCTATGGAGATGAGGAATTTGGAAATATGTTATGGAATCCGAAGGAAAATATGGTCATCAAAAGTCGGATGTAGTGTTTTATGAAGACCAAACAATAGAAGATATTGGAAAGCCTATAATATCTTCTTCGAGTGTCGACGGAAATCCAGACCCAACACTAGTACAATTGGCTAACAATAGGGTGCATGATGAAATTCCGGAAGTAGAACTAGATGAGGCAAATGAGAATATTGAGCAGGGGGAGACACAGTGACAAGAAACTCACTTGGGTTTGTAACCAAGAAAACCCAAACTATTATTTCTTAAACCCCAAAAACCTTAATCAATGTTTTTGTATGAACAAAACCCATCCAAGATTAGCCCTAAACCACCACAAAACATTGCCCATGATAACCTAATAACATGAAATTAGAGTGCTTTGCTAGCAATGGAGACGCCATTATACTTGCCACACTTAGATAAGTCAATTTAACACATGCATAAGGAGAATCCCCCATAACCATGAATTTAGCCATATCCAAAGCTTGAAACCAACAAGTTTTTCTTTCAAAATATCGTGAGTTGTGTATTAAGGAAAAAAGGAAACAAAGTTTAAATAGGTTACAAGCTAAAGCCCTAAAAGGTCTGAATGGATAAAAATATCACTAAGGTGAAATTACCAAAAGACCTAAAAACTATCTTAACATAAAAGGCATAGGTTTGGCCGAAATACATATAGGCTAGAAATATGCCAAAATCTTCAAAAAGGTCATTTTTTTCAAAAGGTTTGTGAAACTTCATTCAGAACTGATTTGGGCCAAGTGAAGTATCATAAGGCCCTCTCCATTGAAGCCCACATATGTCTCTGGTGTACCCCTGACTTGTCTGTTCTAGCCGGCCATGAAACTCTGAGCTAGTTCTGCCATTGCTTCTCTGATCCTCTTGGCCTTCTGCCTTGTGATTGACCATGTTGGTACTTATAATGGTTCTACTTTGATGTTGGTGGTGTCCCTTGGTGCTCTGAGTGTGCATTGGTTCATGTCATTCACCCCTTTTAAAAGGATTCGATATCAAATCTGCACCTACATCAAAATAAGATAAGTCAGAAATATTAAACGTTGTAAAAACACCATACTCACTAGGAAGATCAAGCTTGTAAGCATTGTCATTGATCCGCTCCAAGACTTGAAATGGACCATCTCCTCTTGGTTGTAGCTTGGATCTCCGTTGTGCTAGGAATCTTTCCTCGCGCAAATGAAGCCATACCCAATCTCCGGGGTTAAATACAATACTCTTCCTCCCCTTATTAGCATGAGAATCATATT
>SKCR01028021.1:0-43437 GCA_019454045.1 Zanthoxylum bungeanum
GTATAACCGACAAACAGGTTTGCGGATTATTCAATCCATGTTTGGATTGAAGCAAGCATAAAGTTCTTGGAACTGTCGTTTTGAAATAATCATAATGGTTTATGATTTGACTCAAAACAAAATAATTCTTGTGTATATAAGGAGGTTAGTGGGAGCGTACTGACAGTTAAATTCCCATAAAGCAATTGGTGAAAGCTTGGCTTTCATAGATATTCTTTCATAGAAATTCTCCATAGAATTCTGGGGAGTAACAACCTTTATTCAAGGAATAAAGATCTACTGGGATAGATTTGGAGTTGTTAACACTCTCTGAGAAATTGTACATTTAAAATGTACTTGTATTGGTGTCTCATACGCTTCGAGCATATGGAGTCACAATCAGGTCAATCCAAGTGATAGTCACTAGATTGAAGTTAAGAACATCTCTTAGTATCTGAGAGAACTAAAGATGTTGTCTTAAACTATGGAGAATGAGAACTTGAAGTGACTGGGATCACCGCTGGCAAGTTTCCAAACAATTAAATACTACGGTACTATAAAGTTTGAATAACGGGACAGTGAGCTGGAAATGTTCCGAGCAAGATAACTGTTGCCAAATAAACAAAAAATACGGATTATTGCTGCAGCTGAGGCAGCAAAAGAAGCCATTTGGATCGAAAATATATCTAACTAGATTAGATATAGTTCTTTTAGCAGCTGAGCTAGGCGTCAGCACAGGCTAAGGAATTAAAGGTCTCATCGACGATCCAGATATATACTTCCATATCATCTGATTCGTTCGGATCATACATCGTGGCGATGTGATGATCGTAATATCGCATCAGACGATAATCAAACAAATCCGCTGACGAAAACCTTCTCTTAGCAATTTGAGCAAACCATACATAGTTCGGGTGTTAGACACTCGAGTGACTGGCTATGTGCCAAGTGGGAGATTGTTGGATAATATGACCCATAGCGTCACTATTTGCACAGATCATTGTGTTGTTGTAGCAAATTAACTATGTAATAAGGAAATTGCACTCTCATCATTTGTGATTAGATCACCATAGATATATAAATGAATAGAGGTCCATATGATTAGTTCCTGGATTGAGATGATATGAGACAGTATCAGTCCACAAAGGATTAATCATTAAATATCCCTAGCCGTAGTATTATCGAGACTGGACATCGATAATGCGGAATAGGCTAGTATTGCACTTGTGTGCGTTGTGAGGGCACAACGACATAGTTCTCATATATATAAGTATTGGATACTTATGCAAGTGCGATAGGAGGTCGTGTTTCACCGATGGTACGGAAATTAGCTTCGCTCTGGATAGACCCCGCGGAATCCCATTGGTAGTATGTCTGTGTGTCTATGGGAGGCCGCATCAGGGTAGGTGTATATGATCTTAACCTGAGACTTGCATCGCTAGTACTTGCGACAATCGGTAAACTTTGGTTTTGGTGGTTGGGGGACCTAAACTGGTTCTGTGTTCACCTCTTCTGGGTTTATCAGGAATCGTAGTGTACTGGGTGTGATGTCAAGATGGAAGTGTCATTTCAGACATATGGAGTTGATGATCGCGCAGGATACAGAACTAGTGCTCTATAAAAGGTTGCAACCGTCGGGACAATATGACTAGGTCAGGATTGCCCGATTCACAGAGACTAGTTGCTTGATGTCCGATATATGTTTCGTACGGGGCAGACACATTTCCAGCCCCAGGCCTAACATGTGATCGTCCGATACTGGATCGATATACGCAATACAATACTTAGTATACTACGCTTGATACAGATCTTTGATATTCTTAAATGGATATGTCCGGAGAATTGGGTAGACTTGGTGCTTTGCTAGGAGTCGACCTTGTCTCGTAAATCGGTAGAACGTAGTACTTTGTACGTACGTGATTCGGATACTCCGACGACCGTATTTACTGCCAACGTATCCGAAGATCTCATGGGTCGCTTCCCGATAATCCACCGATGACGCACAACTCGCACTCTTGAATAATCTGGGATTATATAGAAGAGAGAGAAAATTAATCTAGGATTAATTACGGAGATATTTTATCTAGGATAAGATATCGTCTAAAGAGAGATAATGATTAATTTGGAATTAATCGGTAAATTAATATATTCGATATATTAAACGAAATTAGATTTCGACGAGGAATTAAAATTAGATTTTAATTTGGGCGAACGAATTAATTTAGAATTAATTCGTTAGCGATCTGAATAGTAATTTCGCTAGGCGAAATTAATTATTCTCGTCGCGACGGAAATGCGTTAATTCGGAATTAGCGAAACCGAGCCCGAAAGTGTTTGCGGACACATTCGTATTTTGAAACGAGTGGTATCCGCAAATCACATCGCAATATCTCATCACTTGACACGAATAGATGATGGATGTATCTAGTCACCTTTATGGGATGATACATTGTCTCCATTTTCAATGTGTGATGATGATGAATTTTTGGAGGGAAATGCTTTTCACGGTTATTGAAGAGTTTTTATCTAAAAATTCATTTTTGGTTAATGATATACATCATTGCTTCTCTCTTTCTCACTTACGTTTTGTAGAAACAAAAATGAAAAGAAAGTTAACCTTTTATCTCTCTCAAATTCTCTCTTCTCTCACGCAAAACAGAAGCTTTGCTCACTGGTTTTGAACCAGTTCAGGCGTGAGTTTTAGGGAAGCTAGAGTGGGTTTTCATGGTGAAAATTCAAGTGCTAGCACACTTACAAGTCTTGCGAAGGTGGTAGGGAGGTTCACCCATGAGCCGGGATCCATCCGACGAATCTAGGAACTCATTTTCGCAGCTCAAATACTGAAGACAGAAGACAGTGGACTGCATGCAGTGGGTGTCCATGGCAGTGCGTTTTTTGGCTTCAATGGTCTTCAAATCAACTCAACCAACCAATGTAAGTATTCCGCTATCTTCTTTGGTGTATTCATGCACGATTTTCATTGCTTGTTTGATCTTGGGACCTTAATAAAAACAAACATATAGGTCATAGTTGTCCAACAATCTCCCACTTGGCCTATAGTCAATCACTCAAGTATCTAACACTTGAACTATGTACATGTTGCTCAAAATTTTACTGAGATATAGCCTTCGTCAGCAGATCTGTAATGTTATCATCTGATGTGATCTTCTCGATCTTCACATCGCCACTATATATGATCTCACGAATCAGATGAAATCATCGAAGTACATGCTTGGATCATTGATGAGACTGTGGTTCCTTAGCCTGTGCGATAGCCCCATTATTGTCACAATACAAAGGTACGGGCTCAGCTTCTAACGGAACTACTCCTAATCCAATTAGGAATTTATGGATCCAAAATGATTCTTTTGCTGCCTCAGCTGCAACAATATATTCCGCTTCTGTTGTTGAATCGGCAACAGTCTAGTGCTTGTAAGATTTCCAGCTCATTGCTCCGTTGTTTAAACATAATATATACCCTGATTGTGACTTACAGTCATCTTTGTCGTTTTGGAAACTTGCATTGGCGAACCCAGTCACCTCAAGTTCTCCTTCCCCATAGACTAAGAAAGCATCTTTAGTTCATCTAAGATACTTAAGGATGTTCTTTACAGCAATCCAGTGACCATCACCTGGATCGGCCTGATAGTAGCTGCACATGCTCAAAGCATATGAGACATCAGGTCACGTACATATCATGTTGTACATGATCGATCCGACTACTGAAGCATACGGGATCCGAATCATTACATTTCTCTTATCTTGAGTTTTAGGACACATATCCTTCGATAGAGAGACACCATGTGACACCGAAAGCAGCCTCCTCTTGGATTGATCCGTGTTGAATCTCTTCAACAATTTTCAATATATGAGTTCTGGGAGAGTGCCACCAACTTTCTAGATCTATCCCGGTAGATCCATATTCCTAGAATAAAGGCTGCCTTTCCCAGGTCTTTCATGGAGAATTTTAATGAAAGCCAAGCTTTCACCGATTGTAGCATTGGAATGTCATTTCCAAGAAGCAATACATCATCAACGTATAAGACAATGAATGTCAGTGCATTCCCACTAACCTTCTTATATACAGAAGAATCATCTTCATTTTGAATGAAACCAAATTCTTTTATGATCTCATCAAAATGGTGGTTCCAAGAACGCGATGCTTGCTTTAATCCATAAATGGATCGGATTAACTTACAAACCTTGTTTGCATGTCTTGCTACGACAAAACCATTAGGTTGTTGCATATAAACATCCTCCAAAAGGTTTTCGTCAATGAAAGCGGTTTTGACATCCATCTGCCATATTTCATAATCAAAATATGCAACAATAACAAGCATTATCTGAATGGATTTAATCATGGAAACGAGTGAAAAGGTTTTTTTCGTAATCGATACTATGTCGTTGACGATACCCTTTAGCTACAAGCCTAGCTTTGTACGTTTGTATGTTACCTTCCATATCTTTCTTCTTTTTGAAGATCCATTTACAACCAATAGGTTTAATACCTTCTGGTACATCAACCAGCGTCCAAACAAGGTTGGTATACATGGAATCCATTTCGGACATCATGGCTTCTTGCCATAAAGTGGAGTCGATACCTTGTATCGTTTCCTTATACATAGCCGATTCATCTTTCTCAATAAGATTAATGTCTACATGATGTGAGATCAGAAACCCATACCTCTCAGGTTATTTTCTGAGTCTCTCCGACTTACGAGGTTCTTTTGTATCAGAAGATTGTGGAACAGTCTCATCCCTGATGGACTGTTCGTGTTCCGTGAGGGGGTCGGTGCCAGGAACAGTACCACTTTGATTTTCATCGAGTTTCATTTCCCTCCTACTTACCACTGCATTCATGAATTCCTTTTCTAGGAAAACCGCATGAAGAGCAACAAATATTTTGTTCTCTTGTGGGTTTTAGAAATAATATACTTTTGTTTCCTTAGGATAACCTACAAATAGGCACTTATCCGATTTGGGTTCTAGCTTGGTACTATCCAAACGTTTAACATATGCCCAGCATCCCCAAATCTTCAAGAATAAGAAACCCGATTTCTTTCCTGTCCATATCTCATATGGAGTCTGTTTAACAGACTTTGACGGAACCTTATTCAAAATAAGTATTGCACTATTTAATGCGTATCCCTAGAAGGAAATCGGTAGCTCTGTGCGACTCATCATTGACCTTACCATGTCCAGCAAAGTTCGGTTTCTCCGTTCCGGACACACCGTTCAATCGAGATGTTCTGGGAGGAGTCCACTATGAAAGAATACCATATTCTTTCAAGTAATCTTGAAACTCATTGCTTAAGTATTCTCCACCATGGTCCGACCGTAATGTTTTAATACTTTTGCCAGTCTATTTTTCTACTTCGTGTCGAAACTCTTTGAATTTCTCAAAGGTTTCCGACTTGTGTATCATAAGATACACATAACCATAATGCGATGCATCATCCGTAAAGGTTACGAAGTATTCATATCCACCTCTAGCCTGGCTAGACATGGGCCCGCATACGTCACTATGAACGAGGGCTAACAGCTCGGTGGCACGTACACCTTTACCATTAAAAGGTGTTTTAGGCATTTTTCCTAACAAACAAGATTCGCAGACATCATATGAATTAGGATCAAATCCGTCCAAGTATCCATTCTTCGAAAGTGTGGATATACGAGTTTTATTAATGTGTCTCAGACGACAATGCCACAAATAAGTCTCATTCGTTTTACTCAATTTGAGCTTTTTGTTTGTCATGTTATATGTTTGAGATTCGTTTATATTCAAAATATAAAGACCATTATTCACATCTACTGTATATAGGAAAGTATCATCTTTATAAACAAAACACCCATTGTTCATGAATACAAAGGTATACCCGTATCGGGTTAAACTAGAAACAGAGATAATATTCCTAGTCAAACTAGGTACAAAATAACAGTCACCTAATGTAAGTACATGCCCTGAGGGCAGATTCAAAACATAGGTGCCAACGGCCAAAACAGAGACTCTCATCCCATTTCCGACTCGCATGTCGATCTCCCCTGAAGCCAGTCTCCTACTAATCTACAGATCTTGCACATCAGTACATATGTGAGTACCACATCCAGTATCAAAAATCCAATTTTTAAAACTAGTAGTAGACATGTTTATTTCAATATCAAACATACCTGAAGCCGGAGCCTTGCCCACCCTTGAACTTACGGTAGTCAACTCATTGAGGTGTCTAAGAAGACTATTCATTTGACAAATGAACTCCATGTTGGAAAGGAAAATTGTCTTTCTTGGAATTCTACATCCCAAAACGCATAAGAATGTTGTCGATATAGGATAGTTGAGACATAACTACAGTCGTCTCTTGCGATCCCGAAGAATTTGGATCACAAGTACATATGTAACAACCAAAAATCTTAATTACTATTATATTGTGAGACGAGTGTCAAATAATATAAATTATGTTTGGACACATATACACTCATGAAATGACTTTGGGGGCAAACGGTAAATTATTCGAAATTTTGATATAGAATTATACGATGTTAGCCTCCTGACGGCTCATGGTATTTGGGCTATAACGTTTTTATCCGACCTCTAATTTTTATGAACTTTATATCGTCGGAAATCTGAGATTGAGACCTATAACTATCACGTTGGACATTTTTCTAAATGTGAATCAGAAATGGGTAAAAAAAATCACCAATTCCAACTACTTTAGTAATTTCGAGAATAACCTAGAAGTTGGGGATGTGGCACTATCTTAGCCATTCATGCCCAGTAAAAAAATCAGCCCCATTTTGTCTATAAATTCAGCACTATTCACTCCTCCATTTGGAAGCCAAAAATGCCAATTAGGGCAAGGAAGCCCTCAAGAGAAGTTCTTTATTCTCAGGCAAGTTTGGAGGAAATGATTATGAGGTTCAAGCTCCTAAGCACAAATTTATCGGCTGGAATCCCAAGTTCTTTGATGAAGAAAAACATGTGTCAGCCAGATTCCAAAATCTGTGAGTGGACACTCTTTCCTTAAGTTGATTCTTTATTATATTGTTTTAAATAACATACTTATTTTTTACATTTAGGGCGTTAGCCAAGTTTACTTTCAAGTATATTTTGAATAAGAATGTTTTTGAGAAGTGATTTAGAAAAGTGTTGATTATAAAAGCATGATTTTATGTTTTTGAGGCATGGGGAAAACCCACATCAGTATATAACTTGACTTAGATATGGAATTGACGGATTTAGATACTGTGTGCACACATAGTTCAGGACTAGCGATGATAGATGCCCCTAGATCCTAGATTTAGAGTCTGGAGTGTATCATAGATCTGTTGGATAGTTATGACCCATAGCGTCACTATTTGTACAGATCATGGTGTTGTTGTACAAATTAACTATGTGACAAGGAGATTGCGCTCTTATCATTTGTGATTAGATCACCTAGATGTATAAATGATAGGAGGTCCCTATGATTAGTTCCTGAATTGAGATGATATGAGACAGTATCAGTCCTCGAAGGATTAATCATTAAATATCCCTAGTCGTAGTATTATCGAGACTGGACATTGATAATGCGGAATAGACTAGTATTGCACTTGTGCACGTTGTGGGAGCACAACAGCATAGTTCTCATATATTTAAGTATTGGATACTTATGCAAGTGTGATAGGAGGTTGTGTTTACCGATGGTGCGGAAACAGCTTCGCTTTGGATAGACCCCTCAGAATTCTATTGGTAGTATGACTATGTGTCTATGAAAGTCCGATATCAGGGTAGGTGTATTTGGTCTTAACCTGAGACTTGAATCGCTAATACTTGCGACAATCGGTATGCTTTAGTTTTGGTCATCCAGGGCTTTAACCGGTTCTGTGTACGCCTCTGCTGGGTATATTCAGAATCGTAGTGTATTGGGTGTGATGTCAAGACGGAAGTATCACTCCAGTCATAGTGGAGATGATGTTACATAGGATACGGTACTAGTGCTCTTAAGTACTGCAATCATCAGGATATTATGACTAGGTCATGTATATCCGATAATAGAGACTAGTTACCAGACATCCGACATGTGCTTCGTACGGGGCATACACAGTTCCACCCCAGGCCTAGCACGTGACATTTGATACTGGATGGCAATACGCAATACTACGTATACTACGCCTGACATAGATTATATATTCCAGTAAGAATATTTCTGGAGAATTGGGTAGGCACGATGCTTTGCTAGAAGCCAACCATGTCTTGTAAATCGGTAAGCACGTGGTACGAGGTACGCACGTATTCGGATAATCCGATGACCGTATTCACTGCCAACATATCCAGGGATCTCTTGGGTCGCTTCCCAAAGATTCACCGATGACAGTTGATTCGAATTAGAATTAATCAAGGATTAATTAAGAGAGAGAATTAATCTGGGATTAATTAAGAGAGAGAAAATTAATCTAGGATTAATTGAGGTATTATTTAATCTGGGATTAAATATGTTCGGAAGAGAGAGAACGCGATTAATTTGGAATTAATCGGTAGAATAAATTTAATAGTTAAATTTGATTTTTCTATTTAATTTATTCGTATGGGCTAAAATTAATATATCGGATATATTAATATGAATTGGATTTCGTTACGAAATTAAAGTCGGACTTTAATACGAATGAACGAATTAATTTAGAATTAATTCGTAAACGACGTTCGTAATATATTTGTGAGGCATCGTTATTTAATTAAATTAGATTTAATTATTTAGCGACGAGAATTCGTTTAATAGGATTCAATGGATCCGAGCCGCGGCAAATGTTCATAGAGACATTTGAATTTTGAATTCAAATGTGGGGCCCACTTTAAATGTGGTAGTTAGGAGAGTGGTTGGCATTTATGCCATACCATCCACTTTCCAACCACCTTGGAATGGTTTTGGCAAAACCATTTACCCAACCACCTTATTTAGTTGAAAAGGGTAAATTGGCTTTTACCAAAACCCTTCTCTCTCTCTCATTGGTGTATGCTTCACACAAAACACACTTGGAACAAAATGGAAACCCTAATATCCTCCAAAATGGGCGTGAATATGGTCTCCTTCTTCTCTTTGATTTTGTGGCAAAATCAGTTAGCTAGCACTTCAAGGAATCAACAAAGGTGATAGGGAAACAACTCAAAGCTTGGAATCAACATTGAAGGTTGGATCTTGGAGATCACTTCTCAGAACTCAAAGCTTGGAATCAACAAATGAAGCATCTTGGAGATCTTCTTCTCAAAAATTTTTAAAGCTCAATCCATTCAATGTAAGTAATTCCGCAACTTATTTTGAATTTATGAACATGTTTTCATGCTTATTAGATCCTTGGCATGTTCTAGGAACACTAACAATGGTATCAGAGCCAATTTTAAGCATGAAAATTTTAGGGTTCATGAGACTAAAATTTGGGGCTTTTGTGTTTTGAGCATGATTTTTCAAATTGATGCTTTGGCGCATGCTTATAATATGATAGCTTAGAGTTATGCATGATTAGATTTGAAATAATTGATTGGATCAAAATTTTAAATTTCCCTTACCTTGGCCGAAAGTTTGCAGTGCATGGGACTGCAGTTTTTTATTTTTTGTAACATCAATGGATGTGTTTAAATGCTAGATTAAATTTTGATTGTTGGTTTGATTGGATTAGAATCAAAGTCAATAATGTTTATGTTAAAATCAAAGAGCATATTGAGCATGAAATGATGAATTTTGGATTCAATTTGTGTTGAGCATGAAATGATGTGTTTTGGCTTCAATTTGTGTTACATAAATTGATGGATTAAGCATGATTAATTAAGTTAATTGGTATTTTGGAAATATTGAGTTTAATTAATTAATCATGGCTAATACACTTTAATTAAAGTAATTGTGATATTTGGAATATTATAATTATGTTAATAAGCCTTTAATTAAGAATTGGGCTAAAAGTGTGTATTTGGGCTTAATCGGCTTGGTTTGACCAAGTTTGGTTTTGGACTTTTGGATTGGATCCAATTGGGCCCAAAACCAATTCCATAAAGTCCAAATACATCACTTGGCCCTTTAAAGAATTTAATTGGGCCTAAATTGATTTGTTGGCAATAGGGTGATTCCTATTGGGCCTTGGAATTTTGGGTTTGATCCATTATGGCCAAAGCCCATGCCTTAAGAATCAATTAAAAGCCCATTGGACTTAATTGAAATGACATTGGATGTTTTTGGGCCTTTGAGACCCATTAAGATTGGATTTGGAATCCAAGTCTTTAAGCTTATAAGTAAGTGTAAATATTTAATTTGGAATTAAATTGGAATTAGTATTGAATACAAATAAATTGGATTTAAAGTTGTAGTTTGATATAATTCAAGAATACGTACTTTAAGTATTTATGCTTCTAACGAGTTGGACTCGTGCAAATCAAATCGTTGTTTGAACATGGATGGTCATTAATTCAAAGATTATTAATTGGATTATTGATTGAATAACATGATTTGTATGAATACATGAATGTGTTGTATGAGTAATGTATATCGGATGGATATTAGAAGGGCGAGGGAAATTTTGGAAATTGTAATAAATTTAGAATTTATTTAAACTGGACCTGCGTGTCCAGCCTTTTATCTCCTTTCTCATTGTATTTCTCTTCTCACCAATTCCCCTCAATGTAAATGAGGTTTCTTTATTGTATTATGTAATTGGGTAGAAGTTAGAATAGTTCTAGTCGGGGAGAGGAATGGAGTGATTTGTTCTAGAAACAATTTGTGAGATATCCTCCGCATATCATTATTAATTTATTTATTTATCGCGCCTTATTATGCTTTTAGAATGCATGCTTAAGGGTGTATGATGAGACCTAATGAAAGATAATAAATTGGTTGCCAATTTACGCGAAAAACCCTCAAAACATATTAAGCGTTTTTCCTTCCGTTGAGTGATTCTTACTCAAGATCCAAAGTTGGCATTGGTTTGTTGGCCAAAGTCAAGACCTTTGTCAATTGCGGATGTGTTTGAATCATGAGAGTTTTGTTCCATATCGGTGTCTTGTCCAAGTCGTGATTTGTTGGCCAAAGTCAAGATCACTTCTTGTCCATCGACATTGATTACGAAGCTTTCCATGTCAATGGGTTCCGCTTAACTGGGATCATTAAGTTTGTTGTGCCAAAGCCAAGGCTTAGTTGATTAAGAGAGGAAAAAGGTTAGGTAATATATTTGATATATTGGCATATATAAGATATATGTTTCGGACTTGGATGTCCACCTACTTGATCTAGGAATTGGATGAGATCCAATTGATCTTAGAGATCTACCTAGTTAAGTATCATACAATTTGTTAGCCAAAGTCAAGATTGTGTGTTATTTAACGGGATCCTCGTCCACTAGGAAACTAGGTTTCCCGAGTACTCCACAGAGGGTTAGAGGCTCGCCAAAAAATAGTGGGAGGCAAGTATTAGATTTGCAATATTCGTTTAGTTACTTGCCATATGCGCTCAATCAAATATCATTCGTCAAATAAATTATATATTAGTTGGACTAATATTTATTGTGTTTTAATTAAACAGTTGGACTGTATTCAAACCCCTTCATTTATAGTTGATAATAATTGGATTATACTTATAGTAATCAATATATTTGAATTTTAACCCCTCAATTATAGTTGATTATATATTGGATTATAGTAATCAATATATTTGGATTTTACCGATCATTTATAATGATTATATAATTGGATTATAGTAATCAATATATATTTGATTTTAACCAATAAAATTGTAATAAGTTATATAGTTAGACTATAGTAATCATTACATTAGATTGTACCTGAAATCGTTGATTAAATAGTTGGACTATTAGAATCAAGATTAAATTGAAAGATTATTGTTTAAAACATTATCCTAGGGAAAATATGTTTAAACGACTTTAATTTTCAAATTGGGAATAAATTTCAGGATAGTCCTGAAACTAAGAAGTTACTTTATTTGATAAAATAACATCTTAGGCCTAAGCCCAGAGTTAAGCAAATAGTAGAGCATGATCTTTGAATGATTCATGTGATGATAAATTTAGTGTTTAATCTATTATGCTTGTCATAAAAACTCCTTAATTTCCTAATCAGAACTAAGGATTAGATCCTTAAAGTATGATAAAAAAATTAAAGGATCTTCATAGATCTATTCTTAGATCTTAGAAGTATTAAATTACAATTAATAACTCTTGAAGAGTTAATGGCCATTCTCAATGAGACAAAGCCTAAGTTTGCAATAAGGCAAGTAGCGCAAGGCGCATCTTACTTCAATATTCTAGAAGGCCAAGGCTTGGCCAAAGGCTTCTAGAATGTGGAAAATAGCAAAGGCAAAATCATTATAGTCTTCTAGGAAGACAAATGACATATCCCAAGATGTCTACCTAAACTGTGGCAAACGGATTCATTGAAGCGTGACTGCCGTATGGACAAGGCAGACATGAAGGAATAAAAGAAAGGCAAGGCTCTGACTTTAAGTATGTTTATTATAAGAATGTTCACTAATAATATTAAAATTGGATTTTAGATATTAAATAGTGTGATACATAAATATATCTACTGATGTGCAGAATCTGCTATGAGCAGGATACTGACTTCAGATGAGATTAATCTACGATTATGAAACGGGACGGCAGTCGCTGTTTTAACCGTAGATACCTAAGTTTAGGAACTACCCTTCGGGTATGTACTTAAATTAGGAAACTGTTAAAATGTAACTAGTTTGACTAGAAACAATATCTCTATATCGTGTACAACTCGTTGCGAGTATACCTTTATATTCTAGAACACTAAAGTGTTTTATTTTATAAAGATGATATTGAGATAAACACATTATATGTGAATAACAGTATTTATATTTTGAATATAAATAAATCTCAAACATATAACATGACAAACAAATAGCTCAAACTGATTTGATCAGATGAGACTTTTTGGGCAGTGTTGTCTGGGACACAATTAAACAAGACTCGTATATCCACACTTTTGAAGAGTGGATACTAGGACGGATTTGATTCCATTCAAATGAAGTCTACGAATCTAGTTTATTGGGCAAAGTGCCTAAACACCTTTACTTGGTAAAAGTATAAGTACCACCGATCTATTAGCCCTTGTTCATAGTGACGTAAGTGGGCCCATGTCTAGCTAGGCTAGAGGTGGATATGAATATTTCGTGACCTTTACAGATGTGGCATCGTGTTATAGTTGTGTTTCTTTTGAAGAACACAAATCAGAAACTTTTAGAGTTTTGACACGAAATAGACGAACAAATCGGCTAAAGTATTAAAACATCACGGTTTGACCATGATGAAAATACTTAAGCAATAAGTTTCTCATATACTTGAAAGAGTATAGTATTCTTTCAATGAGGACTCCTCCTGGAACACGTCAATTTGACGGTGTGTCCGAACGGAGAAATCGAATTTTGTTGGACATGATAAGGTTAATCATAAGTCGCTCTGAGCTACCATTTTCCTTCAAAAGGGATAAGCATTAACAGTGCAATACTTATTTTGAATAAGGTTCCATAAAAATCTGTTAGACAGATTTCATATTAGATATGAACAGGAAAGAAACTGGGCTTTCTCACTCCTGATGATTTGGGAATGCTAGGCATAGGTTTGGATGATACCAACCTAGAACCCAAATTGGATAAGTGCCTAATGTAATGGTTATCCTAAGGAAACCAAAGTATAGTACTTATACAACTCACTAGAGAACAATGTAATGTTGCTCACCATGCGGTTTTCCTAAGAGGAATACTGATATGCAGTGGTAAGTGGGAGGATAGTAAAACTCGATGAAAAATCGGAGTTATACTATTCAAGGCACCAAGTCCTTAGTGGAACACAAACAGTTCATCAAGGATGAAGCTATACCAATAATCTTCGAATACACAAGAACAACGTAGGTCGGAGAGAGTCAGAAAACAACCTGGGGTATGAGTTTCTGATCTCACCTCATAAAGATGTCAATCTTATTGAGGAATACGAACTGACTACGTATGAGGAAGTGATACAAGGTATCGACTCCTTATTATGGCAAAGTGCCATGAGTCCGAAATGGATTCCATGTATAACAACTATGTTTGGACACTAGTAGTTGTACCGCAAGGCATTGTGCCTATTGGTACTATATAAGTCTTCAAGGAAGACATACGTGGATGGCAGCATACCAACCTACTAAGCTAGGCTTGTAGCCGAAAGATATCATTATCAACATTGTGTTGATTACAACGAAATCTTTTACCTGTTGCCACGTTAAATCCATTTGGATAATGCTTGCTGATGCCGCATGTTTCATTTATGAAATATGGCAGCTGAACCAAAAAATCGCTTTCCTGAAAAGGAAACCTTTTGGAGGATGTTTACAAAATCCTGGTGGTTTTGTCGTACCAAAACTAGCAAACAAGGTTTGCGGTTTATCGATCTATAGAGGGATTGAAGTAAGCATTACGTTCTTGGAACTAACGTTTTGATGTAATCATAATGGTGTATGATTTAATTCAAAATGAAATGATTCTTGTGTATATAAAGAGGTTAGTGGGAGCGCACTGACAAAATGTCCTTATGATAATGATATGTCATTTCTTGGGAATGATATTCCCATATTATAATCGGTGAAAGCTGATGAGTGGTAAAACTATCACTATTTCCCACTCATTTAACTTAATATTTTGTATAGTTTCTTAAGTTATGTGAATATTTTGATGTTTTTTGTGTTACTTTGTAGATAAATAAAGTTTCAGGACATTCTGGAAGTGATTTGGAGCAAAACTGTGAAATTTGGTGAAATTTGGCAAAAAGGGTATTTTGGTAATTTTGGGCATCTCGACACCGAAACCCTTGGCATCCCGACCTCTAACGTGCACTGGAGACTGCTAATATGCGCCAGGTCAACAAGTCAAAGTTGCCAAGTTTGACTTTACTAACGTGCACCATGCCACGTGTCATCATCACAAGCAATCTGCTAACGTGCACCGCATGCCACGTGTCAAAAATTCAACGAGCCGTTTTTTTTAGCCACCATGCCACGTGTCGAAAATTTAGCGATCCAAAAAAAAATAATATAAAAAAAAAAATCAGAAAATAATAATAAAGAATTTGATTTTTTTTGCCTATAAATTGAGTTTGATTTCTTAAGTTTCAAATGTACCTCATCCTCTGAAATCCTTATAAATTAATTGAGAGTTCTCTTCTTTAGTTTCTTTTATTCAGTTATATTTACATTTGTAGTAGTAATTCTCTTCTATAAATAGTAGTTTTCATTCATCCATGAGGAGCTAACTTCTCCATGCTGAGGTAAAAAAGGTAATTCTTTTACTTTTGCTATTTAGATTAATCTCCCTTAAAATATATTATATAAACTATTTAAAACCTGAATTAATAAAGGATACCGCCATTCCGGACGGTTGGTTATTCAATTTAAATTGGTTAAACCTGACTTAATGAGGATACCGCCATACTGGACGGTTGGTTTAAGTTTATATTTCTGTTCCGCCTTATGGCTGGTATATTTGAATTTGACTTAATCAGGATACCGCCATTCCGGACGGTTGATTTAAAATATCACAAGATTATATATATTATTTTATGGGAGATATCTAAATAGTGAATAGTAGAAGTTAATTCATTTTACCTTAGCATTTCTTTTTATTACTTTTCAGTAATTTCATTTTATGTCTTTTAAGTTTATATCAGCTTTAGCTATGTGTTGTAACTAAATTAAATATCTAGGGTTGTGATAAAATCTAATATCACTGGTTTTAAAAAGGATTAGATTATAGTTTGGGTAATTAAAGAGTTATTTGTTGAGTTATAATCTTAATGCCTTTTTATTAACTGATCACTAATAAAATTGAATAGATAAACCTAAAATGAACTAGACATAGGGACTTTAAGTTTAAAGACCTTATACTCAACAACCCACGATCTTCTTTAAGGATATATAAACCTTTAATAGATTTCCTTACATGATAGGAATATACCTGTTGGGCGGGGGTAATCATAATGGAATTCAAACTTAATGAATCTAGGTAATTTGGTTGACATAGACATATGATTCAATTGAATTAAACTAGGTATTTGTAAATGACCATCGGAAGAGGCTTTTACATAATTTAATATTCCAGATTAATAAATCAATATTTACCCAACTATGATTTAACTACTTCATCTTTTAATTAATATTGGAAGAATTCACAACCCTAGATAGTTTTAATTCTCATTAATCTACTCTCAATTTCTTTTACTTGTTTTAAATTTAGAATCATCATTATCCTTTCAAACAACTTGTTAGCTATTAGTAATCACTTGACCTCATAAAATTATAGAATAGATATTAAGTCCTCGTGGGATCGATACTTTTTATACTACTTGAACGATACGTGCGCTTGCGTTATACGTGTGTGATTACGCCGGTCAAGTTTTTGGCGCCGTTGCCGGGGACTTATTTTTCTTGAGTTATTAATTTTGAAGCTATCTAATTACTTGTATCTAATTTTCTTTATTTTATCTGTAATTTTTATTTCTTCCTTTTTGTTTTTAGGTGATTAAAAAATGGAACATTTTGAAAAATTACGAGCTTTACTAGAAAAAGATACACCCTAAATCCGGGAGCAACAGTCCGGTTTTCTGAGGCCTGTTGTCCAGCCTAACAACTATCACTGGATGCCAGAACCAAGCAATACTACATTTGCTCATCAGAATGAAATGGGGAGATGTGTAATTTGTGATGGCAACCACCCGAGCGATAAATGTATATACCTTTCAGAGTGGCAGAATTATTGGAATCATTCAAGGTACGAAGAATCATCACATTTTCCATCTTATCCACCATCTACCTACGATCTTCATCAGAAACCAGAACCATCAGAGGAAGATCAGTTGAATGACATGCTCAAAGATTTGTTCGAGGAACGGGAAGCTCAATTTGATGCACAAATTCAGAGTCAAGCGGCGTTTATACAGAGGATGACAGATCAAGTTAGACAATTAACAGATAACCTGAATCACATATCTCACGGAGCAAATTCAAATAATACTGAAGAAGCCTTTCAATATCCTGAGATTCATCATGACATTATAACAGATGACGAGGCTGAACAGTATCAAGAATCTGAGGTATCAGTTCATGAGCTTGCACCAACAAAGTCTCAATTTAATTTTTAATCTTCTGACTCTGACGAAGATGAAGATACTGAGTTTTTTATACCAATTGCACCAACAAGGAATGATGAAACTTTCCATCCTCAGAATGCAGATCTTGGAGAATGCTTTGCACTAATGTTTGAAGACGATCTACCTAAGCCAATCAGTTCACTCAGATCAGAGGATGAAGACCTAAAATCTGACATTTCTTTACATTCTCACATTGATATTTCAGGAGCATGTATTTCACAGATGACTGATGAAGAGTTGAATACATAAATTTAAAATACATCTGTGAAGAAAAGGTGGAGCAAGAAGCAGAGCAAATGGAGGAGCAAATGTCTGAACTTATTAAAGATCCAGAGCATTCAGGAGAAACATCGCTGTATCGGGGAGTACAAATCAAAGATATCGCCCAGAAGATTGACAGAATGGAACTTACATTCCAAGTCAAGCATCATACAAAACCTCTTGATTTTCTTTCTTTCTTTTCAGGAATAAATAGAGCAACAAAGATTAAAAAGGTGGCACAAGCACTGAATGGGACAAAATTCTTTTTGCCACTTTACCTTTGGAAGAGACCATTCAAAAGCAACGCTTACAGAATTGTCTTTAATAGGACATCCAAAACGACGTTGAAACCTCATTGACAGATAGATTTCAGTCACGTCTGGCTGAAGACGAAAAATTTAGCGCTAGCAGGGAGGCAACCCATGCAATTTGTTGTAATTTTTGTTTTAATATTTCATGTTGTAGAGTTTTTAATTTTGTGTGTTGTTTTGTAGGGAAAAGCATAAACGGAGCATTTTAAGACAGAAGGAATGTTGTTTGGCAATCATAAAGATGAGAACCAATTCATTAGCAATGCTGAGTAAGGAATGAAATCTTGAGACACATTCTAATGAATTTATACTAAGCGAATGGCGTATTGCGTACACAATTCTGTTGCCTTAATTATTGCTTTGATTTGCTTTTCTGTTGTAATTATCTTTATTTTCATAGACAAGATCCAGACTTTTTGACCTTTCACGATTTCTTTTGTTTTGTTTAGCTAACAAACTTCCTTTGGAAGATACTAGTGCTATTATTACTCACCTTTTTCAGGTACTATAAATTCAGCTCGTCATTGCACCTTTGGAGGCATCCAGATTTAAGAAAGAAATACATAAAACATGGAAGCCACTTCAAGAAGACGAGTTGAAAACATTTTTGTGTTTTGCGGTAGTAGTGTTGGTACTAAACCACAATACGTAGAAGCAGCACATGAATTGGGTCGAGTCTTAGCTGCAAGGAATATGCACTTAATATATGGCAGAGGAAATCTTGGACTAATATGGATCGTTTCAAAGGCTGTACAAGAAGGAGGCAGTCATGTTTTGGGAATCATCCCAAAACCCTTGGCATAAGCAAATCTTATTGAATCATCAAACGGAGAGGAACTGATCGTGACAAGTATGTCCGAGCGATTGGTAGAAATGATTAATCGTTCTGATGCTTTTATTGATTTGCCAGGTGGCTTAGGCACATTGGAAGAAATTTTTATAGTTCTATCTTGGGCGAACCTGAACATACACCAGAAACCAATTGGGCTGCTTAACGTTGATGGATTTTATGATTTTCTTTGTGTGTTTCTTAATGATGCCCGGAGAAATGGGTTCGTGTCAAAACCTTTGAAAGAACTACTCTTTAATGCCAGAACTGCTCCGGATCTAATAGACCAACTCTTAGCCTATGAACCACAAGTTGACCCTATCCTTTCAAAGATAACTTGTTCTGAGGACGATCGTGGTAAGAGGCGTCGGATTAATCTGGATCTTAACCTTTAATTTCCTGTAGAATTTCAGCTAACCATGTATTATCTTCTAAACTCTTCTTCTACTGTTTAGGGAATAGGTAATGGTTTGGTGTCTTTCTTCACTCACTACCTTTCTATAAGGAAAAGCTGTGAAGGCACCTAGATAATCATTCACCCGTAGCTCATTGGGATAGACTAATGTGGATGACTCGTTGTTTATTCCTGACACCAAGCGATAAGAGCCTAAGAGGCTTGGGTACTTAAGTGAGCCTCGCTCCACCCTCCATCTGGGGAATCTACAACGGGAAATATACCTTGTTTTTAGTTTGTGTGTTATTTTTATTTTTAGTCCAAAATTTTTCGAAAAATACAAAAACAAATTGAAAAATTTTCAAAAATATTTTGCTTTTTTATTTGACTAATCAATGTGAAATTAGTAAGAAATAGCTGTGTAATGAATTCTCACTCCTGAGACGTATTTCAAACCTATTTCGAAATAAGTTAATTTTTGTTTATTTCCTTTTAAATTATTTAATTTGTGAATTCTCCATAAAACTGACTAAAATGAATCTTCATATGCTCAGTTGGCAGGTATTATCAACATACATAGTAACATACGGACATGAGATAAAATTGAAAAGATTGTAATATTCAGTACTACAGTTTAATGGAGAAGCATCTCAAAAAGTGATGGAATAAAAAAAAAAATTTACATCTGATATTCGAGTCATTGGCCCAAAGCTCGCTACATGGATCAAAAATGATGAATATATATATATATATATATATATATATATATATATATATATATATCTGAAGTCTGAGTAATCAAGTCCGTAGGGGTGTCTTAACACCTAGTGCCCTAAAGCCATCTGATTCGGGAGCCACCGACCCAAAACTCGCTACATAGATGGAAGATATTGTATATAAATAAAAATAGAGAAAAAATCAAAGAAAAAATCAGAAAAATCAGAAAATTTATTCCATTACTACAAAAAAGTGTGAAATCTGATAAAACTTTAGGACAAAAATATTACTCTCTTATCAACTGCACTTATGACTGTTGTGGGAGAAAATAAGTTGAATAATACTTTGTTAGCTGTGTATATGAAGAATGATAAAAATAATCGGAGAATTTACTTATTCAGTAATTTAGAATGAAACAAAACAACTAGTAAACTTGGAGTAGAAGTTTCACCTAATTAGTCATTAACTTCTTTATTCTCTTTTCTCTTGTCTTTTTGCTTTTGTGTGCATTAGTTTCACTACCTTTTTACTTTTATAAAATGTTTGTGGGTATCATTGCTGTAAACCCTCACGAGACTACAACTCGTCCACTAGGGACACCTAGGGGTTTAAAGGCTTGTTGCATATGCTAAATGAAATCGTGATCCTTACGAAAGTGGCTTAGTTAAATTTTATTATGTTATTTTATTTTGCTCGAGGACTAGCAAAATGTTAGGTTTGGGGGTTTGATGAGTGGTAAAATTATCACTATTTCCCACTCATTTAACTTAATATTTTGTATAGTTTCTTTAGTTTTGTGAATATTTTGATATGTTTTGTGTTATTTTGTAGATAAATAAAGTTTCAGGACATTCTGGAGGTGATTTGGAGCAAAACTGTGAAATTTGGTGAAATTTGGCAAAAATGGTATTTTGGTAATTTTAGGCGTCTCGACACCGAAACCCTTTGCATCCCGACCTCTAACGTGCACCGGAGACTGCTAATATGCGCCAGGTCAACAAGTCAAAGTTGCCAAGTTTGACTTTGCTAACGTGCATCATGCCACGTGTCATCATCACAGACAATCTGCTAACGTGCACCGCATGCCACGTGTCAAAAATTCAACGAGCCGTTTTTTTTAGCCACCATGCCACGTGTCGAAAATTCAGCGATCTAAAAAAAATAATAATAAAAAAAAATCAGAAAAATAATAATAAAGAATTTGATTTTTTTTTTTCCTATAAATTGAGTTTGATTTCTTAAGTTTCAAATGTACCTCATCCTCTGAAATCCTTATAAATAAATTGAGAGTTCTCTTCTTTAGTTTCTTTTATTCAGTTTTATTTACGTTTGTAGTAGTAATTCTCTTCTATAAATAGTAGTTTTCATTCATCCATGAGGAGCTAACTTCTTCATGCTGAGGTAAAAAGGTAATTCTTTTACTTTTGCTATTTAGATTAATCTCCCTTAAAATATAATATATAAACTATTTAAAACCTGAATTAATAAAGGATACCGTCATTCCGGATGGTTGGTTATTCATTTAAATTGGTTAAACCTGACTTAATGAGGATACCGCCATACTGGACGGTTGGTTTAAGTTTATATTTCTGTTCCGCCTTATGGCTGGTATATTTGAATTTGACTTAATCAGGATACCGCCATTCCGGACGGTTGATTTAAAATATCACAAGATTATATATATTATTTTATGGGAGATATCTAAATAGTGAATAGTAGAAGTTAATTCATTTTACCTTAGCATTTCTTTTTATTACTTTTCAGTAATTTCATTTTATGTCTTTTAAGTTTATATCAGCTTTAGCTATGTGTTGTAACTAAATTAAATATCTAGGGTTGTGATAAAATCTGATATCACCGGTTTTAAAAAGGATTAGATTCTAGTTTGGATAATTAAAGAGTTATTTGTTGAGTCATAATTTTAATGCCTTTTTATTAACTGATCTCTAATAAAATTGAATAGATAAACCTAAAATGAACTAGACATAGGGACTTTAAGTTTAAAGACCTTATACTCAACAACCCACGATCTTCTTTAAGGATAGATAAACCTTTAATAGATTTCCTTACAGGATAGGAATATACCTTTTGGGCGGGGGTAATCATAATTGGAATTCAAACTTAATGAATCTAGGTAATTTGGTTGACATAGACATATGATTCAATTGAATTAAACTAGGTATTTGTAAATGACCATCGGAAGAGGCTTTTAAATAAATTAATATTCCAGATTAATAAATCAATATTTACCCAACTATGATTTAACTACTTCATCTCTTAATTAATATTGGAAGAATTCACAACCCTAGATAGTTTTAATTCTCATTAATCTACTCTCAATTTCTTTTACTTGTTTTAAATTTAGAATCATCATTATCCTTTCAAACAACTTGTTAGATATTAGTAATCACTTGACCTCATAAAATTAATAGAATGGATATTAAGTCCTCGTGGGATCGATACTTTTTATACTACTTAAACAATACGTGCGCTTGCGTTATACGTGTGTGATTATGCCGGTCAAAAGCTTGGCTTTCATGAAAACTCTCCATAGAATTCTTAAGAGAAACAATCTTTATTCTATGAATAAAGATCTACTGGGATAGATTTAAAGTTGTTAACACTCTCTGAGAACTCGTACATTGAAAAATATACGTGACCTGGTGTCTCATACGCTTTGAGCATATGGAGTCACAAACAGATCAATCCAAGTGATAGTCACTGGATTGATAATAAGAACATCCGTTAGTATCTTAGAGAACTAAGGATGATGTCTTAAACTATGGAGATGGAGAACTTGAAGTGACTGGGATCACTGTTGCAAGTTTCCTAACCGATTAAGCGACTAAAAGTCGTAACAACGGTACTATACAGTTTGAATAACGGTACAATGAGCTGGAAATCTTCCAAGCAAGATGCTGTTGCCGAATAAACAACAAATGCGGGTTATTCCTGCGGCTGAGGCAGCAATAGAAGCCATCTGGGTCATTAACAAATCTAATTAGATTAGATATAGTTCTGTTAGCAGCTGAGCTAGGCTACATCGCAGAATAAAGAATTAATAGTCTCATTAACGATCCAGATATATACTTCGACTATTCATCTGATTCGTTCGGATCATACATCGTGGTGATGTGATGATCGAATGAATTACATCAGACGATAATCATACAAATCCGCTGACGAAATCCTTTCCTCAGCAGTTTAAGCGAACCGTAGATAGTTCGGGTGTAAGACACTCGAGTGACTGGCTATAGGCCAAGTGGGAGATTGTTGGACAGTTATGACCCATAGCGTCATTATTTGTACAGATCATGGTGTGTTGTACAAATTAACTATGTGACAAGGAGATTGTGCTCTTATCATTTGTGATTAGATCACCCAGATGTATAAATGATATGAGGTACCTATGATTAGTTCCTGGATTGAGATGATATGAGACAGTATCAGTCCTCGAAGGATTAATCATTAAATATCCCTAGTCGTAGTATTATCGAGACTGGACATCGATAATGCGGAATAGACTAGTATTGCACTTGTGCGCGTTGTGGGAGCACAACGACATAGTTCTCATATATTTAAGTATTGGATACTTATGCAAGTGTGATAGGAGGTTGTGTTTACCGATGGTGCGGAAACAGCTTCGCTCTGGATAGACCCCTCGGAATTCCATTGGTAGTATGACTATGTGTCTATGGAAGTCCGATATCAGGGTAGGTGTATTTGGTCTTAACCTGAGACTTACATCGCTAACACTTGCGACAATCGGTATGCTTTAGTTTTGGTCATCCAGGGCTTTGACCGGTTTTGTGTACGTCTCTGCTGGGTATATTGAGAATCGTAGTGTATTAGGTGTGATGTCAAGACGGAAGTATCACTCCAGTCAAAGTGGAGATGATGTCACGTAGGATACGATACTAGTGCTCTTAAGTACTGCAGTCATCGGGATATTATGACTAGGTCATGTATATCTGATAATAGAGACTATTTACCAGACATACCGACATGTACTTCGTACGGGGCAGACACAATTCCAGCCCCAGGCCTAGCACGTGACATTCGATACTGGATCGCAATACACAATACTACGTATACTACGCCTGACATAGATTATATATTCCAGTAAGAATATTTCTGGAGAATTGGGTAAGCACGGTGCTTTGCTAGAAGCCAACCATGTCTTGTAAATCGGTAAGCACGTGGTACGAGGTACGCACGTATTCGGATAATCCGATGACCGTATTTACTGCCAATATATCCATGGATCTCTTGGGTCGCTTCCCAAAGATTCACCGATGACAGTTGAATCGAATTAGAATTAACCTGGGATTAATTAAGAGAGAGAATTAATCTGGGATTAATAAAGAGAGAGAAAATTAATCTAGGATTAATTGAGGTATTATTTAATCTGGGATTAAATGTGTTCGGAAGAGAGAGAACGCGATTAATTTGGAATTAATCAGTAGAATAAATTTAATAGTTAAATTTGATTTTTCTATTTAATTTATTCGTATGGGCTAAAATTAATATATCAGATATATTAATATGAATTGGATTTCGTTACGAAATTAAAGTCGGACTTTAATACGAATGAACGAATTAATTTAGAATTAATTCGTAAACGACGTTCGTAATATATTTGCGAGGCATCGTTATTTAATTAAATTAGATTTAATTATTTAGCAACGAGAATTCGTTTAATCAGATTAAACGGATCCGAGCCGCGGCAAATGTTCGTAGAGACATTTGAATTTTGAATTCAAATGTGGGGCCCGCTTTAAATGTGGTAGTTGGGAGAGTGGTTGGCATTTATGTCATACCATCCACTTTCCAACCACCTTGGAATGGTTTTGGCAAAACCATTTACCCAACCATCTTGTTTAGGTGAAAAGGGTAAATTGGCTTTTACCAAAACCCTTCTCTCTCTCTCATTGGTGTATGCTTCACACAAAACACACTTGGAACAAAATGGAAACCCTAATATCCTCCAAAATGGGTGTGAATATGGTCTCACTCTTCTCTTTGATTTTGTGGCAAAATCAAGTTAGCTAGCACTTCAAGGAATCAACAAAGGTGATGGGAAACAACTCAAAGCTTGGAATCAACATTGAAGGTTGGATCTTGGAGATCACTTCTCACAACTCAAAGCTTGGAATCAACAAAGGAAGCATCTTGGAGATCTTCTTCTCAAAACTTTTAAAGCTCAAATCCATTCAATGTAAGTAATTCCGCAACTTATTTTGAATTTATGAACATGTTTTCATGCTTATCAGATCATTGGCATGTTCTAGGAACGCTAACAAGATCTGCACCCACGGCTCTAGATATTTGGCTTGGGGGACGAAGATATGTAACGCCCCAAGACCATGAGATTTCAGGGCTAGGGGGATGGCGATACGTAACACCCCTAGACTCTAGTTCAGAGACAGGTAGTGGCATGCTTTGAGGGACGGTGATATGTAATGCCCCAATATCATGGATTTGCACTTCTGGCTCTAGTTAGGCGTATGGGGGGACGGCGATACGTAACGCCCCCAAGTGTCAGGTTTTTAGCAGAATTTTAGATAAAGATTTTTCAAAACCAGATTTTCAGTGACAAACTTACAGAAAAGATTATTTCAAGAAAGAGTTTTCATAAGAAATTATTTTATGTGAGTTTCTGGAATTATAGAGCAGAAGTAGTTTTCATAAATAATTTCCAGAAAGAAAATTATTTCCAGATAAAGAAAGAGATTTAAAAGAGATGATTTGTAGAAAATTATTTCTACCCCTCTACTCCCAGTTTCTTTATTTTTCAGGTTTATCCGGAAGACGACCTCGGGAGGATGGATACTGATGGCAGTCACTGGGGATTTGGTCCACCAATTTAATTTAGAGTCAGAGTTCAGTTCGGTCAAAGGCAGGAAAAGTCTTGTATCATATATGTTATATAGTAAACATTATATTTGTAATGCATTATAGTTGGCCACTATGTGAGTTGTAACGTGTAATAAAATTGAGTACTTAATATTAAAAGTGTTATGCATTTAGATTGATGAGATGGGCAATAGTCATATGCATGAGTTTATATATGATATAAGATTAGCAGTTGACAGAGAGAGTCAGAGGCTCAGGGGGATAGTACGGCCTATTCCATGCAGGTAACATCTTTGGATTAGGGATGTTACAACATAACTAACCTCTCCTATATCTTTCATTTAGAATTATTTAGCTACTCAGGATTTCACTTCGATAATATTTTACATCATTCCCAATGAGTAAAATATCATCGACGTACAAAATGAGAAAAACCATCTTACCGTCAATGACGCGCTTGTATACACAAGGCTCATTGACCTTCTGCTCAAAATCATAAGAGTCGATCGTGGTATCAAATCTTATGTTCCAAGATCGAGATGTCTACTTGAGTCTATTTATAGACTTTTGCAGCTTGCAAACCATTTGCTATTGACCTTGGGCTAAGAACCCCTCTGGTTGTACCATATAGATACACTCATCAAGATTTATATTCAATAATGCAATCTTGACATCCATTTACGAAATCCCATAGTCATAATATGCGGGAATGAAGAGAAGATTGTTGATGATTTTGAGAATGGCTACTGGCAAGAAAGTCTCATCATAGTCGACTCGCTCTTTCTGGATATAACCCTTGTGTAAGAGTTTAAATCAAGTCCCAAAGATCATCAATCATGCATAAAAACCGAGTATGAACACATCAAATGAGTAAGGCGGAAACATAACTCACATTGAACGGTTTTGATGAAATGAAGACCATGCGTTTTTGCCTCCCTCCAAGCTCGGCAATGGCTTCTGGAACTGCAGTGGAGTGCACGGTAGGGGCTGTTTGCTCCTTGTTCATTCGGCCATTGAAGGACTCCATGGAAGCTCAAAGCTTCAAGCTCCAAAAATTAAATCCAAGCTCATGAAGACACTTCCCTATCACCTATGTATCACTCATGGTGTGCTAGCACTAAGTCTTCTTCAATTTTGCTTCTCAAAAATCGGTGAAACCAGAAACTTTTTAAGCAAAAATCGGCAGTGTGAAGCCGTGAAGAAAGAGGAGAGGAAAAAGAGAGGGAAAATGAGAGATCGTATCTTGCATGTGAGAGAGAGAAAAGATTTAATATATATATTTATTTATTTACCAAGTACATTATTAAATAAAACATATATATTACTTTTATTCAAAATTCAAAAAATAATAAAAGCAATAAAGCTTTCCATCATTTCTAACTTTTTACTTTAAGTCACATCACATCACTTTAATAAAGTGACATGTTGTCAAGTCACATCACTCAAAGTGACAATTGATTTGACGCATGATGTGACTAACGATTTGACGCTTGATGTGACTTGCGTGCCGCGCTCGAATTCGAAATACGAATGCGCTCGCAATCACTCTCGGGCTCGGGTTCGCTAATTCCAAATTAACGAATTTTCCGTCGCGTCGTAATTAAATGATTACGCCTAGCGAAATCACTATTCACGTCGCTTACGAATTATTTCTAAATTAATTCGTTCGCCCGAATTAAAATCCAAATTCAATTCCGCGTCGAAATCTAATTTCGATTAATATATCGAATATATAATTTTACCGATTAATTCCAAATTAATCGTTCTCTCTCTTTAACGATATTTTATCCGAGATAAAATATCTCCGTAATTAATCCCAGATTAATTTTCTCTCTCATCGAATTAATCCCAGATTAATTCTATCTCTCTCTTCTAATTAATCCCAGATTAATCAAAGTGCGAGTCATACGTCATCGGTGAATCTTCAGGAACCGACCCATGAGATCTCCGGATATGTTGGCAGTAAATACGATCGTCGGACTGTCCGAACACGTAAGTACCTCGTACTACGTTTATACCGATTTACAAGACAAGGTTGGCTTCTAGCAAAGCGCCATGCCTACCCAATTCTCCAGAAATATTCTTACAGGAATATATAGATCTGTATCAAGCGTAGTATACCGTAGTATTGTGTATATGGCCCAGTATCGGATAGTCACGTGCTAGGGCTGGGGCTGGATAAGTGTCTGCCCCGTCCGAAGCACATGTCGGATGTCTGGTAACTAGTCTCTATAATCGGATATTTATGACCTGGTCACAATATCCCGATTGGTTGCGCAACACTTAAGAGCACTAGTACCGTATCCTGCGTGACATCATCTCCAATATAACTGAAGTGATACTTCCGTCTTGACATCACACCCATACACTACGACTCTCTGATAAACCCAGAAATGGTGTACACAGAACCGGTTAAAGCCCTGTACCACCAAGACCAAGTCTACCGATTATCGCAAGTATTAGCGATGCAAGTCTCAGGTTAAGACTATACACACCTACCTTGATTTCGGCCTCCCATAGACACATAGTCATAATACCAATGGGATTCGAGGGGTCTATCCAGAGCGAAGCTGTTTCCCGTACCATCGGTGAAACACGACCTCCTATCGCACTTGCATAAGTATCCAATACTTATATATATGAGAACTATGTCGTTGTGCCCTCACAACACGCACAAGTGCAATACTAGCCTATCCGCATTATCATCGATGTCCAAGTCTCGATAATACCGGCTAGGGATATTTAATGATTAATCCTTCGTGGACTGATACTGTCTCATATCATCTCAATCCAGGAACTAATCATATGGACCTCTCTTCATTTATACATTTATAGTGATTTAATCACAAATGATGAGAGTGCAATTTCCTTGTCACATAGTTAATTTGTACAACAACACCGTGATCTGTACAAATAGTGACGCTATGGGTCATATATCCAACAATCTCCCACTTAGCACATAGCCAGTCACTCGAGTGTCTAACACCCGAACTATGTACAATTCACTCAATTGCTGAGGAAAGGTTTTCGTCAGCGGATTTGCTTAATTATCATCTGACGCGATTTACACGATCATCACATCGCCACGATGTATGATCCGAACGAATCAGATGATATAGAAGTATATATCTGGATCGTCGATGAGACCTTTAATTCTTTAGCCTGTGCTGACGCCTAGCTCAGTTGCTAACAGAACTATATCTAATCTAATTAGATTTATTATCGATCCAAATGGCTTCTATTGCTGCCTCAGCTGCAGCAATAATCCGCATTTGTTGTTAATTCGGCAACAGTTATCTGCTTGGAAGATTTCCAGCTCACTGTCCCAGTGTTCAAACTTTATAGTACTGCAGTATTTACCGGTTTGGAAACTTGCAGCAGTGATCCCAGTCACTTCAAGTTCTCCATCTCCATAGTTAAGACAACATCTTTAGTTCTCTCAGATACTAACATATGTTCTTAATCTTCAATCCAGTGACTATCACTTGGATTGACCCGATTGTGACTCCATATGCTCAAAGCGTATGAGACACCAATACAAGTACATTTTAAATGTACAATTTCTCAGAGAGTGTTACCAACTCCAAATCTAGCCCAGTAGATCTTTATTCCTTGAATAAAGGTTGTTACTCCCCAGAATTCTACGGAGAATTTCTTATGAAAGCCAAGCTTTCACCGATTGTTTTATGGGAATTTCATTGTCAAGAAGCGACATATTATCATTATTTTACATGACATTCATGTCAGTGCACTCCCACTAACCTCCTTATATACACAAGAATTATTTCGTTTTGAGTCAAATCATAAACCATTATGATTATTTCAAAACGTCAGTTCCGAGAACCTTATGCTTGCTTCAATCCAAACATGGATCGAATAACCCGCAAACCTTGTTTGTCGGTTATACAAAATCGTCAGGATGTTGTAAGCATCCTCCAAAATGTTTCCTTTTCAGGAAAGCGATTTTGATCTGCAACTGACACATTTCATAAATGAAATATGCAGTTATCAACAAGCATCTCCAAAATGGATTTACCATGGCAACAGGTAAAAGGTTGAACCGTTATTAACACAATGTTGATAACGATACCTTTCCGTCAAAAGCCCAGCTTTGTACGTTGGTATGTTGCCTTCCATGTATGTCTTCCTTGAAGACGTTTAATGTACCAATAGGCACAATGCCTTGTGGTACAACAACTAGTATTCAAAATAGTTGTTATACATGGAATCCATTTCGGACTCATGGCACTTTGCCATAATAGGGAGTCGATACCTTGTATCACTACCTCATACGTAATCAGTTGGTGTACCTTAAAAGATTAACATCTTTATGAGGTGAGATCAGAAACCCATACCCCAGGTTGTTTTCTGACTCTCTCTGATCTACGCGGTTTCTTGTGTATTTGAAGATTAATGGTATAGATTCATCATTGATGAACTATTTGTGTTCCATTACGGACCTTGTGCCTTGAACAGTATTACTCCGATTTTCATCGAGTATCACTATCCTCCCACTGACCACTGCATATCGGTATTCCTCTTAGGAAAACCGCATGGTGAGCAACAATCACATTGTTCTCATGTGAGATTTATAAGTACTATACTTATGGTTTCCCTTAGGATAACCTATATTGGCACTTATCCAATTTGGGTCCTTAGTTTGGTATCATCCAAACGTTATGCCTGGCATACCCAAATTATCAGGAATGAGAAACCTCGTTTCTTCCCTGTTCATATCCTATATGATATCTGTCAAACAGATTTATATGGAACCTTATTCTAAATAAGTTTTGCACTGTTAGTACATATCCTATTGAAGGAAACAGTAGCTTAGAGCGACTCATGATTAGTCTTATCATGTCTAACATGATTCGGTTAATACGTTCGGACACACCGTCACTTTGACGTGTTCCTGGAGGAGTCCTCATTTGAAAGAATACTATACTCTTTCAAGTATATAAGAAACTTATTGCTTAAGTATTTTTCCATTACGGTCTTACCGTGGCGAAATAATACTATAGCCGATCTGTTTATTTACTTCGTGTCGAAACTTTAAAGTTTCTGATTTGTGTTCTTCAAAAGAAACACATAACCAAAACGTGATGCCACATCCGTTAAGGTCACGAAATATTCATTTTCACATCTAGCCTAGCTAGATATGGGCCCATTAACTTCACCATGAATAGGGCTAACAGATCGGTGGCACTTACACTATTACCAAGTAAATAGTATTTTAGGTACTTTACCTAATAAACTAGATTCGCAGACCTTATTTGAATAGTCAAATCAGTCCTAGTATCCACTCTTCAAAAGTGTGGATATACGAGTCTTGTATAATTGTGTCACAGACATCAATGCCACAAATAAGTCTCTATTGATCAAATCAATTTGAGCTATTTATTTGTCATTTTATATGTTTGAGATTTTATTTATATTCAAAATATAAATGATGTTATTTACATCTAATGTATTTATCTCAGTATCATCTTTATATAATAAAACACTTAGTATTCTATAATATAAAGGTTTTATCCGCAACGGATTAAACGCTGATATAGAGATAATGTCTCTAGTCAAACTAGTTACATTATAACAGTTCCTAATTTAAGTATATACCCAAAGGGTAGTTCCTAAACTTATGTATCTACGGTCGAAACAGCGACTTTCGTCCCATTTCCGATTCGCAGAGGAATCTCAGCTTGAAGTCAGTATCCTGCTCAAAGCAGATTCTGAACATCAATACATATATTTTATGTACCACACTAAGTATTTAAAATCTAATTTCAATACTAGCTGTGAACATAACTAAGACAAACATTTTCAAAGTAAGAGCTTTGCCCTTTCTTTAATTCCTTCGTGTCTGCCATATCCAAATGGTAGTCACTTTGGGATATGTCAATTATCCTTTTCAATATTTCAGAAACCTTAGGCCAAGCCTTGGGTTTTTAGAATATTGAAAGGAATGTGCACCTCGTGCTACATGCCCAATTGCAAACTTTGACTTTATATAAATAGTCAATTAATTCTCCAAGAATTATAAATTGCAATTTAATACTTCTTAAATCTAAAATTAGATTTATGACAAGTATATTAAATTAAGCATTAAAGTCATCATCACATAAATCTTCCAAAGATTTTATGCTCTACTTATCTTGCTTAATTTTGGGCTTAAGGTATAATAAGTTATTTTATCAAATAAAGTAACCTATTATTTATTCCCAATTTGAAAATTAAATCATTTAAAATATTTTAATCCCATATTATATTTTAAATATCCAACTATTCAATTTTATCTTGATTACAATAGTCCAACTATTTAATCAACGATTAGTGGTACTTTATATATTATAATGATTATAATAGTCCAACTATATAATCAAATATAATCCAAATTAATTAACCTCAATTACATTGATTACTATAATCCAATTATAAAATCAATTGTAAACTGAAATTAATTAATTCAAATATATTGATTAATATAATCCAATTATATATAATCAAGTATAATACAGTCCAACTGTTTATTAAAACAACAATTTAATCTAATGACGAAATAATTTAAATTGAGCGCGTATGGCGAGTAATTGAACGAATATTGCAAATTCAATTCTTGCCTCCCACTATTTTCGTCGAGCCTCTAACCCTCTGTCGAGTACTCGGGAAACCGTGTTTCCTAGTGGGCTAGGATCCCGTTAAATATCACACAATCTTGACTTTGGCCAAAAAATTGTATGATAATTAACTAGGTAGATCTCGAAGATCAATTGGATCTCATCCAACTCCTAGATCCAGTAGGTGGACATCCAAGTCCCAAACATATATCTTATATATGCCTATACATCGAATGTATACCCTAACCTTTTTCCTCTGAATCAACTAGGCCTTGGCTTTGGCACAACAAACCTAGTGATCCCAGTCAAGCGCGGACCCATTGACATGGAAGCTTCGTAATCAATGTCAATGGACAAGAAGTGGTCTTGACTTTGGCCAACAAACACAACTTGGACACGACACCGATATGGAACAAAGCCTCGTGATTAAAACACATCTTTGACGGACAAGGGCTTGACTTTGGCCAACAACCCCTGCCAATCTCGGATCTTGAGTAAGAATCACTCAATGGAAGGAAAAACGCATGATATTTAACGAGGGTTTTTCGCGTGCAAATTGGCTACCAATTTAATTATCTTTGTTAAGGTCTCATCATCATACACCCTTAAGCATGCATTCTAAACACATAATAAAGCGAGTATGAAATAAAATAATAATGATATGCGGATGGATATTTTACATTGATCCTAGATCAAATCTCTCACTTTCTCTCTCCCGCTAGCACTAATATTTTACTACCCGTTACACTACACTTCCAAAGAAACCTCATATACATAGAGGGGAATATGTGAGAGAGAAGAGAATACAAAGAAATAGGAGATAAGGCTGGACACGCAGGTCCAATTTAATAAATCAAATTTATTACAATTTCCAAAATCGCCAACCCGGCTAATATCCATCTGATATACATTATTCAAACATCACAACCATGTATTCATACAAGCATGTTATCAATCAATCTAATCCAATTAATTAATCTTGATAATTAGTGATCATCCAATGTTCAAACAAAGATTTGATTTTGTTCGAGTCAAACTCGTATTGCGAACACGTACTCAAAGTACGATTTCTACGAATTAAATTAAATTACATAATTAAATCCAATTTAATACGTATTTAATTCTAATTCATTATTTATTCTAAATTAATATTACACTTATAAAATAAACCTTTACGACTTAAATTCCAAATTTAATCGTTACGGGTCTCAAAGCCCGATTAACATCTAATGTTTATTTAATTAAAGTCCAATGGGCTTTTAATTAATTTCTATAAGGCGTGGAACTTTGGTCAACTCGGGTCAAACCGAAGAACCAAAATCCAATCCGGGAGTTACCCCATAAGCCTTTAAATTAATTTTGGCCCATTAGGCCCAATTAAATAATTAAGGTCCATTAAGTCATAATTGGACTTTATGGATGCGGTTTTAGGCCCAATTGGATCCAACCAAATTTGCCTAAACTCAACTTTGTTACAACAAAGCCCAAAAGCCCAATTACAACCTAACAAGCCCAATTTCCAAAATCAAGCCCAAATTAATTAACTTATAAAATTCCAAATTTCACAATTAATTAACCTAAGTGTAATACACAATCAATTACCCAATTAACATTTCTAAAAACATCAATTAGCCTAATTAATCATGCACTTTAACAACCAAATAGTGTCCAACACAATTCAATTAAAATCAAACCCAATTTACATGCTTTCAAGTCTCGGCAATTAGGGGTTTTTCAATCCGATTCGGTTTCAATCCAATTGAATCCACAATCATCATTTCCCAAATCAATTCAATTCATCCAATGAATTAAAACAAAAAATCACAATGAATTTCATGTTCATTAAGATTCGGCCAAGCCACTTTAAAAGGGAAAAAATGTTCCAAATCAAAATTCAATTCAATTGAACTTCAAAACAACATTACCCAATTGTTTTAAGTCATCCAATGATCAAACAAAACAAAATTACCAAGACATTAGGGTTATCCAATTTCGGCCATGCCTCCAATTTGGGGAAAATTGATCCAATCCAATTTTCTTGAAATTGATCACACACAATCTCAATAAAACATGTTTTAAGCATACTTAAACATCCAATTTAATTAAAACATGCTCAAACACATTTTACCCAATTTCAAGTTACATGTTCAACCTAAAGAATTGGGGAAAATTGATCCAATCCAATTTCTTGAAATTGATCATGCACAACTTCAATTAATCAACATACAAGCATACTTAATCAACCAATTCAACCAAATCATGCTTCAATTGATTTTCCCAATTTGTCATGCCCAAAATTAGGGAAAATGAATCCAATCCAATTCATGAAATTGATCATGCACAATCTCAATTAAACATCATCCAAGCATGCTTAAACAATCAATTTTACCAAAACAAGTCAAAATCGATTTGCCCCAAAATAAACCCTAACTTTTTTTCATGCTTGATAATAGCTCAAGATACCATTGTAGGAGTTTAAATCAAGTCCAAAGATCAATCATCGCATAAAAACCGAGTATGAACACATCAAAGGAGTAAGGCGGAAACATAACTCACATTGAACGGTTTGATGAAATGAAGAACATGCGTTTTTGCCTCCCTCCAAGCTCGGCAATGGCTTCTGGAACTGCAGTGGAGTGCACGGTAGGGGGTTGTTTTGCTCCTTGTTCATTCGGCCATTGAAGGACTCCATGGAAGCTCAAAGCTTCAAGCTCCAAAAATTAAATCCAAGCTCATGAAGACACTTCCCTATCACCTATGTATCACTCATGGTGTGCTAGCACTAAGTCTTCTTCAATTTTGCTTCTCAAAAATCGGTGAAACCAGAAAACTTTTAAGCAAAAATCGGCAGTGAAGTCGTGTGAAGAAGAGGAGAGAGGAAAAGAGAGGGAAAATGAGAGATCGTATCTTGCATGTGAGAGAGAGAAAAGATTTAATATATATATTTATTTCATTTACCAAGTAAATTAAATAAAACATATATATTACTTTTATTCAAAAGTCAAAAAATAAAAGCAATAAAGCTTTCAATCATTTCTACTTTTTACTTTAAGTCACATCACATCACTTTAATAAAGTGACATGTTGTCAAGTCACATCACTCAAAGTGACAATTGATTTGACGCATGATGTGACTAACGATTTGACGCTTGATGTGACTTGCGTGCCGCGCTCGAATTCGAAATACGAATGCGCTCGCAATCACTCTCGGGCTCGGGTTCGCTAATTCCAAATTAACGAATTTTCCGTCGCGCGTCGAAATTAAATGATTACGCCTAGCGAAATCACTATTCACGTCGCTTACGAATTATTTCTAAATTAATTCGTTCGCCCGAATTAAAATCCAAATTCAATTCCGCGTCGAAATCTAATTTCGATTAATATATCGAATATATTAATTTTACCGATTAATTCCAAATTAATCGTTCTCTCTCTTTAAAGATATTTTATCCGAGATAAAATATCTCCGTAATTAATCCCAGATTAATTTTCTCTCTCATCGAATTAATCCCAGATTAATTCTATCTCTCTCTTCTAATTAATCCCAGATTAATCAAAGTGCGAGTCATACGTCATCGGTGAATCTTCAGGAACCGACCCATGAGATCTCCGGATATGTTGGCAGTAAATACGATCGTCGGACTGTCCGAACACGTAAGTACCTCGTACTACGTTTATACCGATTTACAAGACAAGGTTGGCTTCTAGCAAAGCGCCATGCCTACCCAATTCTCCAGAAATATTCTTACAGGAATATATAGATCTGTATCAAGCGTAGTATACCGTAGTATTGTGTATATTGGCCCAGTATCGGATAGTCACGCTAGGGCTGGGGCTGGATAAGTGTCTGCCCCGTCCGAAGCACATGTCGGATGTCTGGTAACTAGTCTCTATAATCGGATATTTATGACCTGGTCACAATATCCCGATTGGTTGCGCAACACTTAAGAGCACTAGTACCGTATCCTGCGTGACATCATCTCCAATATGACTGAAGTGATACTTCCGTCTTGACATCACACCCAATACACTACGACTCTCTGATAAACCCAGAAATGGTGTACACATAACCGGTTAAAGCCCTGTACCACCAAGACCAAAGTCTACCGATTATCGCAAGTATTAGCGATGCAAGTCTCAGGTTAAGACTATACACACCTACCTTGATTTCGGCCTCCCATAGACACATAGTCATAATACCAATGGGATTCCGAGGGGTCTATCCAGAGCGAAGCTGTTTCCCGTACCATCGGTGAAACACGACCTCCTATCGCACTTGCATAAGTATCCAATACTTATATATGAGAACTATGCCGTTGTGCCCTCACAACACGCACAAGTGCAATACTAGCCTATTCCGCATTATCGATGTCCAGTCTCGATAAACTCCGGCTAGGGATATTTAATGATTAATCCTTCGTGGACTGATACTGTCTCATCATCTCAATCCAGGAACTAATCATATGGACCTCTCTTCATTTATACATTTATAGTGATTTAATCACAAATGATGAGAGTGCAATTTCCTTGTCACATAGTTAATTTGTACAACAACACCGTGATCTGTACAAATAGTGACGCTATGGGTCATATTATCCAACACCTTGGCCACTAGCCTAGCCTTAAAGGTTTGTACCTTTTATTTTGCTCCTCTATTTCTCTTGTATATCCACTTGCAACCTAAGGGTTTTACCCCCATCAGGTTGGTCTACAAGTTCCCAGATTGAGTTGGAGTATATTGACTTCATCTCCAGGTTCATGGCTTTGAGCCATTCATTTTTATCAAAATCATTTATTGCACTATGATAGGTCAATGGATCATCTACACCATCACTGGATGCGATAACTTGTACTTCTCTAACTCCTAGATAATCGCGTTATCATACAACCTTCTCACTGCGTCTAGATGGTAGATCATTCTGATATACTTGGATCTAACACTCAGATGTCGAATGTACTATACTTCTGCCAACTATTGTTGATGATAGCATGCTGGTCGAACCAACAAGTAATTCCTTGAGTAACATTTTACTTCGACGTTTGAACTTCCTCATATAATCCTCCTCAAGAAATATAATGATTGTCGATACAAATACTTTATTATCTTCCAGACTATAGAAGAACCCGCCCATAGTTTCTTTAGAATAGCCTAGAAATAGGCATACTGGGAACGTGGCTCCAAGTTTGTAGTCTTATTCTTCAGTACATGTGCTGGACACCCCCATATGCGGAAATATCATAAACTAGCTTTATAACTACTCCACAACTCTAATGGAGTCTAAGGAACAAACTTAGATGGAACTACAATAAGGATATACATTGTTGTTTGTAATGCATATCCCATAACGAACTAGGTAGTGAATTGTAAATAAACATAGACCATATCATGTCTAGTATGGTCCGATTTTTCCTCTCTGCAATACCATTCTGTTGTGGTGTTCCTGGCGTTGTGAGCTGGGATACTATCCCAAGCTTAACCAAGAATTCCTCAAAATTATTGTCAATGTATTCTCTTTCATGATCCGATTGTAGAGTTTTGATCGTCTTACCTAATTGATTCTCAACTTCAGCATGATTTTCTTTGAACTTTTCAAAGGTATCTGACTTGTACAACATTAGATAGACGTACCCATATCTCAAATAAATATCAATAAATATGACGAAGTATTCATAACTACCTCAGGCACTTATATTCATCAGTCAATAAACGTCCGAATGTATTAGCTCAAGTGGTTGACTGGCTCTTATACCTTTTCCAGTAAAAGGTCTCATGGTCATCTTTCTTTCTAAATATGATTCACAAACTGGTAAAGAACCAAGATTTAACTAGTTTAAAGCTTCGTTCTTTATCAACCTATCTATCCGTTCAAGGATGATATAACTAAGTCTAAGATTCAACATATATGTGTCATCGTGAGAAATTTTTTACGGTTTTATTTTAGGCTTTTCAACCTTAAATATTTCAGTATTGAGCAATGAACTTGTGTTAACAGTCTTAACCAATATAAGTAATTTTCTCATTTTCATGTGTATATAGTTAGTCCATTTCTAGCAATAATAACTTAATTATTATTAAACGAAATTGAAAAATCATCATCCAAAAACTTTGAAATAGAAATCGAATTCCTGCGAAATTCAAGAATGATTAAAACATTATTCAAATTTAAATAACTATTATTTAAAAAATTTAATCTGGAAACTCCCACTACTCTATCTGAAATGGTATCCTTTATCCCGACCCTCATGGAATAGTCATCTTCCCAAGGTCCCTACATGAGTCAAGTAGCTGCAAAGAAGAACAAACGTGGTTAGTGGCTCCAGAATCAACAATGCATGCGGATTTATCATCCTCCACTAATAAAGACTCAATTACAAGTAAATCATATTTACTTGCAGTGTTTTTCTTCTTCAACTTTGCAAGGTATTTCAGAAAATTCCTTTTCCAATACCCATCCTTGTTGCAATGGAAACACTTTCCTTTGGTCTTTGCATCCTTGGAGCTTCTCTTGTTCTTCTTCATGGGCTTTGCCTTTTCCTTCCCAGTGCCTTTCTTATTCTTCTTGCGGATTTAGAAGATTCAGAAATATTTGCCTCTCCATTGGGTTTTTGAGAATCCATCAGCATGGGCTCGTAATGGGTGAACTCATTAAGCACCTGAGTCAAAGTAAAAGTCAAGTTGTTCATAACATAGTTGCTTTCAAATATCAAGAAACTTTTTGAAAGAGTTTCCATGATCATGGTCACCTATATACGCTCGTCAATACGAGATCCATGAGTTTCGGTCCTGTTGAGATAGGTCATCACCCTCAAGACGTGCTCTCGGAAAAATTTCTCTTCCTTTATCCTTACGGTCATCGCTGAGACCATAGCCTCATGACGTTTCCACTCTAAAGACTGCCCGAACATGCCCTGCAATGACTCCATCATCAAAGATGTTGTAGCCATTGGCTTATGTTTTGCAGCAAGAACCTCAGACATCCATGTTAGAAATTAGCATGTGGACTCTCTCATTGGCCGCAATCCATTTTTGGTAGGCATCGTGATAGCTTGGCCAGAATTTTGGGCCGGCTCGGGAGGACATTTCTCTGTCAGGAAAAACTTAAGGTCTTCACAAACCAAGATGGCGTTCATGTTATTTTTTCATTTAACATAGTTTTCTCCCATTAATTTATCATTTGAGAGAATTGAAATGATTGGAGAAACCATGGTTGAAAATAAAATTAAAATGCATTTTAACATTCATTCATCGCATATTAAAATCATCAAAAACATTTAGGCATAAAATTAAACATGATGCATGTATCTTGTATAAAGACTTAGAAACCTAAAAATAATTATTATGCCACATAAATCTATTATTCCAAAAATAAGTATTGTTGTACGGTAGGTCAAGTATTTGCATAATAGTTCGAGACAATCTCAATTGATTAATATATGCGAAAATAACTCTTATTCCTATATTAATCAACCACTGTTTGAATTGATCAGGAAATTTTGATTAACATTTAATCATTCCTTTATCATTGTGTAACCCGATATTTCAGAACCCTTGGACTTAATTAGGGAAGTGTCGTCGTAGGGTATGTCAGTTCACCAGATACATCTAGAGTTCCTATCTCTCGAATCCATACTTGATATTGACCCAAAATGGACACCATCTGTTGGGGGACAAAAACAAAGCTATCTCGAGGCGCCTTTTCAATCTTATATTTTCGGACTAACAACGGAGATCGTGAGATATATTATCGTATATTCCTCTCCTACTCATTATTTTAAAATTAAGATTTTTGTTTAAAATATCTAATATTTTAATCCACCAGTGTCTACAAGTTTATGCGCGGCTAAAACATAACTCAATTTTATACCTAGTATAAAATTAGTGACATCCAATTTTAACTCTTAAAATTTTATTCACTAATTCTAAATTTCCAATATATTCTAAATCTAAATTTCTAATTTTTAAACCACTAAAATAATTAATCCAATTAATTTATTTTCATGAATAAAATCTACTACTTTAACTCCTTTAAATTTCATAAAATCGAATTTTATGATTATAATAATTATGAATGTCTAACATGTTATGGCATGTGAAAATACAAGAGTATGCAACCTAAGCTATATGACATTCTATTCAATCATTTCGAATAAAATATCCATATAAAAAATTTACATTGTCCGGCCTCTTATTTTTCTATACTAATCTAATTATTATAAAATTGACCAAGCCATCTCTTGGTCTTCAAATCTTGCTCCATGGATTGGAGAAAATCTCCTTATGAAGTAGTTGACAGCATCAGCTCTCCAATTTACATAAAACTTATTTATAATAATTTGTAAAAAATTGGGCTTGTGGCCTTACATTCCCCAAAAATAAAATAACATAAAAAAGAATAGCTGAAAAACAACAATGCAATACATTCATCACATGAACTTAAATATAAATATTCATCATATGAACATAAAAATTATGCCTACTCATGACAACATGCAAAAATATTTATATCACATATAAATAAAAGAAAAAACAAAAACTTTTTAATAAAAATAAGAAGGGTTAAAAATAATTTTGAACATCGCTCTAAATGCTAATTGTAGCAAATGATTTCCCTCGCAGAGGAAGCGTGTTAGGCACCGCAATCGACTTGAACAATTTTTCTGCTTTTCCCTCCTTATTGCCAAAACTATCCAGCTCATTTAGCCACTATTTGTGTTATTTATAAGGTTTTTAACAACACAAAAATAACCCTAACAGTCCCACTACATCAGCAAAGTTACGACCCGAAATCGCACACATGCACACACCGAAACTATTTTATTTTTACTGATTTTTGGGCAACAGTTCATATATGAATTTCTTCCTAAAACAGTCCCAGAATACTCTTATTACAGCCCCAAATGATCCAAAATTATTGCACCAAAATCGAACGCAAACCAAGCCTTGAATATTGTTGTTAGGAGCGTTAGTGAGCAATTTTGTATGCTCACTACCGAATGCAAGAAGAAAACAATTGAAGGATTTTTTTTGTTCCAAAAAATCTTCCGTACTATATCTCATAACCAACAAATGATAAAGTGGGTTATACTCACAGTACAATTCTCTAAACAATTTAGAGATAAAAAATATGTCACACAAAAGTTTTATTCAACTTGTGTTCTTCAACTTCTCAAGAGAAAAACAAAAGGCAATGATGGCTAGGGTTGAGAGAATGAGATTCCATAAAATAAAAACATATTTTTCTTTTATAGTTAGGGTTTAGAGTTATCAAGTTTGTAATAATTTATAAAACCAACCCCAAAACCCTTGCATGTTTCGATCACCTTAGGGAAATAGTAACACCAAAATTATTTGATGATAAATGTCATCATAACGACATTTAACATGTTACTAAATAAAAAATAACTTATATTCCAAATCAAAAGTTTCCAAAATATATTTTGGAAATCCATTAATTCAAAATGTTCATTAAATTATACAATATAATTTAGTACTAAAATTTAAAATAATTAATTTACATATACTCATTTATTATGAAAACTATATATTAAAATTAATATATAGTCTTAAGTGTGACAAATGTATTATTAATCATATTAATAATTATAATATATATGAGTTTATAATTGGAGTATCCAATTATATTTAATTTACTATAGTATATCGAGCTAGCACGGGGACCGTAAGAAAGGTTCTTATTTGTCATTGTACGTGCTAGATGATTTCGGGGATCGTATGAGATAAAGATGGAGACTGGTGGAAGAGCAATAAGCTTCAACTTCTCTTTCAGCCACACCTTAAAAAAATATATGTTAGCTCGCTGGGTTCAAAACCTGAAAAGATGGCCCTGGCAAAATTTAGAGTTGCCCACTAGGTCGAAAATCTGAATGAACAGCCTAGGCCAAATTTAGGACATACCTACAAAAGTAAGAGGCTTCCTATAAATTGGTTGGCAGGTTTCCACTTGATCTCGTCAAGCCATAAAAAATCTCAGCAAATATAATAGGAGATGGTTCATAGCCGCATTTGAGGCCTCGGATAATGTGGAGTAGATAATAATCACCTCTTCCACCATCAGGAACTTCCAAAAGATATTAGGACAGAATGCAAAACATGACTATACTCCTCCAGCGATGAGATCCAACCTCCATGCTAGAAAAAGCATCCAGAAATACCGTCAACTCAACAGACCGGGGGCATGATATTACTTTCTTTATCTCGTCGGGGCTGAAAAGGAAAGCCTCTGGAGCGTCCAGAGGCCACTGGCTCTTGAAGATGCGCATCACCGGATAAGTAGAAGGGAGAAACCGCAGGCCCAAAATAGCATGAAACGCATCAGACAATGAGCATAACTCATAAGTTTGGATGTGGAAGAGATGATTTTCAGTGTCCCAGAATTTCGAAGATGCTTTTAGGAAAATATTGTCCACCTTGACAAGATGGAGGTAACTGAGGGCGGAAAACTGAGCCAATTTTGGGGGCCACCGGTTAGACACCCAATAGATGAGGATCATCACTTGATCTTGCAAAGTGCAAGCCATAGAAATGGCCATATATTTTAAGTAGTGGCTAGATATTTCAAGAGGCGGCAGGATATACACAATGTCCGGCCGAACATTTTTTGGGTGGCTAGAGGTTTTTTAGAAAATAATGGTATTGGGGTAAGAAAATGAAGAGAGGATGAGCCTCAAGGGATCTTCAGGAACGAGAATGAAGGGAAGAAAGGCTCTCTATAATGAAAATAAGGTAGAGGCAAGGCCTATATATAGAAAATTTGAGGGTTATACCATGTGATAACATGATTCCTACTATTGAAGGGAACCATGCTACTATAAGATATCGCGAGATGTCTAGCCAAATATGAAGGATACACAATCAGATTTTCTCCATATATCTGGCTGGACTTAAAATGGACACTGTCAGATTTTCTTTTTGTATCTGGCCAAATTTAAATAAGTACAGCTAGATATCCTATACATAAGCATCATCAGCTCCAGTCGGAGGCTTGCCAAGGGTATTCATGTAATAATTAAGTCTGGAATCCATTGTAGAGAATGAGCATGATAAAGAAAATTATAAAGAAATGATATTTTTCATTAATTGAAAAGTTCATCCAAAAGCTTCTTTACAAATTTCATTTTTTAAAAAAACAAAAAAAATATCTGATTCGTCAGAGGACTCCTCCTTATTAACCTCATCCTCACTGGACTCATCCTCGGACACTGAAGGTCTGGCTCGGCCTCCCTATGCGCATAGTAGGAATGTAACCCTTTCTTGTGTACCTCCTATTGGCTACTATGGGT